>UESW01004423.1:419490-492854 GCA_900491605.1 Calamus simplicifolius
TATAGCCAAGGCTGCCCCTTTGGGCGGGGAGGACGGTTGGATGATTCCGAAGAAGACCTCCAGGAGGAGGGTCGCTCCTTCAATTCCTCCTCAATCGGTTGTTTCCCCTGCTGATATTCGCTCAGACTCCTTTGCTGGACCGTGCCGGGATGGTGATTCCGTGCCGGTTATTGTAGCAGAGCTTTCTGAAGCTTCTTCTGCTTCAGTGTTGGCTTCAGAGGGTTTTAAGGATCCAGTTATCCATACTCAGACTCAGATTGATCCTAAGACCCTGAGGAAGCCTCAGACCCGTAAATCCTCTAAGACTCCATGTCAGGTGGAGGATTTCCAATTTGCTGCAGCTGGCCCTGTAGCCAAGTCTGAATTTCCCTCTAAATCAAAGGAGGTATCCTCTGGGATATTGGCAGTTAACCCTTTTGGCCTTTTGGGTTCGGATCGTTGGGTCGGGTGTCCCAAGATCCGGGAAGATGCGAATCCTACTTCGCTCAAACGGGCCCGACCTGCTGTGTCTACGGGCCCTAGAGTTATTTCTAAGGAAGCAAAAGGCAAGAGTAGTCGGTCTTCCTCAGGTAAAGCCCATTCTGTGGCTTTAGTTCCTCCCTCTGAATCAACACCTTGCCGGGCGAATTGCGATCATGATGCTATGGTCTCTTCTCTCAAGAAGGTGATTCGAGCTGATGAGGAGGTTGTAGCCATGGATCTCTCACGGCAGTCGGACCTTGTGGCTCAGGTCGGTTGCCCTTCGTCTGAGGATGGTTTAGTGACCCAGGGCCTGGACTCTGGAGATCATTCCGATATGGAATTGGCTGAAGCCAAGGATGGGGTCCATGAGACCCCTTGACCTGGGTTTTCTCTTTATGAAGATTCTTATTTGGAATGTCCGAGGAGCGTTGAAACCTTCCTTTCGCTCCTCCTTTACTCGATTATTGCAGCTTCATCAGTTTGATATCTGTGTTTTGCTGGAAACTCGTCTTTCGGGTCTCAGTCTTCAGCGCTTCCGACAGAGAGTTTCCCGATGTTGGTCTTCTTATGCTGTGGAATCTAATGGTCTTTCTGGAGGTATTCTGGCACTTTGGCGGGAGCCTTCCATCCGTATTGATGCTTTTCATAGTTGTAATCAACAGGTGGCCCTGGTTATTTCGGAGGGGATTACTCCACCTTGGTTGCTGCTTGGCGTCTATGCTAGTACGGACTATAGAGAGAGGCGCTATCTATGGTCCGAGACACTCACTCTCTTAGGCCAGGATTTTCCTACGCTTATTGCCGGAGATTTTAATTGTATTGTGGATGCATCGGAGAAGAGGGGGGGCGTCGGTTTGTGGATTCCCCGAATTCTTTTGAGTTCTGCTCTTTTCTTTCCACTGCCAGGGTTGTGGATTTGGGGTTTTCTGGCTCTCGGTTCACATGGTGCAATAACCGACGGGGAACTGCTCGGGTGTGGGAGCGGCTTGACCGAGCATTGGCTTCTCCTGGGTGGATGCAGCTCTTTTCCGGTGCTACAATTTCTCATTTGCCTCGGATTGCATCTGACCACTGCCCTCTTCTGATCTCTACGGAGTCTTCCACTCGACCTCTGAGGCCGTTTCGGTTTGAGCAGTTTTGGACTTCTTACTCTTCGACCCGGGCTATTATCCGTCAGGTGTGGCGGATGCCGGTTAGAGGAAGTTCTGTCTACCGTCTATCCCGCCGCCTTGAATTAGTGAAGCGCAGGCTCCTGAGTTGGAGTCGGAGAGAGGTGGGCGATTTTGTTCAGCGCATTCAATCTGTGGAAGCTGACATTGCTTTGCTTCAGGTGAGGGAAGATTCGGATGGCTGCCTCTCGGAGTTAGATCTCCAGACTCTCCGTCGGAATTTGTCTTTACACCATTCTTTACTTAGTCAGCAGGAGACTTATTGGCGACAGCGGTCCCGGATACAGTGGCTTCAGGAGGGCGATCGGAATACCAGGTTCTTTCATCAGGCTACTGTGGCTCGGCGGGCTGCCAATCGTATTCGGTATATCCGTGATGAGAATGGTCATATTGCGGAAGACGAGGAGACTATTCGAGAATAGATTGTCCATTATTTTCAGTCCCGTTGGTCGGAGGTGTCTTCCAGTGGCTGCCCCATTTCTCCTGTTCCCCTGGCTGCCCGGGTGACTGAGGATGATAATGCTATGCTTTTGAGGGAGGTTTCGGCGGAGGAGATTCGTTCTGCTGTTTGGGTTCTGGGCCCTGATAAGGCCCCTGGTCCTGACGGGTTTCCTCCCTTCTTCTTCCGACACTATTGGGATATTATCGGGTCAGATGTGGTTATGGCTATTCAGATGGTTTTCTCATCTAAAGCTCTTCCTCCAGAGTGGCAGCGTACATTTGTCACTCTTATCCCTAAGAGGTCGACGGCTTCTCTTCCCCAGCATTATCGGCCTATCAGTTTGTGTACCACCCTTTACAAAATCTGTGCTCGCCTCTTGGTCACTCGGCTCCAGGGAGTGATTCCCCGACTTATATCTATGGAACAGGGGGCTTTCATCCGTGGTCGTACCATCACTGATAATGCTCTTATTGCCCAAGAATTCATGCACGATCTTAATCGGGTGACTGGCAGAAGGGCACTTATGGCCATCCAGTTGGACATGGAAAGAGCTTATGATAGGATCAGTTGGACTTATCTTCGGCAGACTCTTCAGGAATTTTGTTTTGATGATCTCTTCATTGAGTGGGTTATGGCTTGTGTGCAGGGGCCGACCTTTTCCATCCTCATCAATGGAGGTCCTTCGGGTTTTTTCCCATCAGCTGGGGGGCTTCGGCAGGGTTGCCCTCTTTCTCCTTTCCTGTTCATTCTCTGTGCTGATGATTTGTCACGCACTTTTGCTCATGCTGGTGGAGCGTCTATGTTGCAGCCTTATATGCCTGGGCCCCAAGGCCCCCCTCTTACTCATTTGCTCTTTGCAGACGATTGTATTCTTCTTAGCCCAGCTTCTATTCAGAATGCGGCGGTTTACTCTGCTATCATACAAGCTTATTGTCAAGCTTCCGGTCAGCGGGTCAATCTGCAGAAATCTGTCCTTTGCTTTAGCCCGTCGATCCCTTGTCGTCGTCGGACTATGATCTCCCAATTGTTAGGGATCTCTTCTCATTCTGACCGCCTATCCTACCTTGGGATCCCTATATCGGGGCGTCGTCCTCGGCAGACTAACTTCGGAGATCTTGATCATCGGATAGCTGATCGGTTGAGTAGGTGGCAGGCTTCCAGCCTCTCGTTGATGGGTCAGATTATGCTGATTCGGTCCATCCTCACCTCGCTTCCCCTTTACCTCTTATCTAACACCCTGATTCCGGTTATCTGTCTACGCCGGATTGAGAGGCATTTTCAGGATTTTCTCTGGGGCTCGAGTCAGGGCGGCCACGGTATTCATCTCCTTTCATGGGATATTGTTTGTATGCCTATTAGAGAGGGTGGGCTGGGAATTTAGTCTTTGGTCCTTCGTCGGGAAGCTCTGTTTGCGAAGCATGCCTCTAGATTTCTGTTGGATCCTCATTGCTTCTGGAGTATCATTATGAGAGGTAGATATGGTGCCTGGTCTTCTGATTCGATTTCCCGCACTCCTCGCGGATGCTCTCCGTTTTGGCGGGCAATTTGTCAGGCTGCCCCTTCTGTTATGCCCGATATTCACTGGATGATTGGGGATGGGAGATCTGTCGATGTTACTCAGGATAGTTGGATTGCAGCCACTCCTCTATCCCGCTGGCCGACCTTTATTAGTACTGATGTTGACCCCTCTATGCCAGTGGCTACGTTGATTTGCCAGGACAGTAATGTTTGGAATGCTTCCACTGTTTTCCGACTTTTTGGGGTGGAGCTTGCGCTAAGGATTCTCACCATTCCCCTTGCCCCCTCAGTTGACTCGGATACCAGACTCTGGCGGCGTTCCTGCCTTTCTTGTGCTCCTACTAGGGATCTAGTCGACTGTTTCCGTTCTCGGATTTCGGGGTTGGACGATGTTGCATGGATCTGGCGTTTGCCTATTCACCCCAGGATTCGGCTTTTCTTGTGGAAGCTTCAGTGGAACCGCCTTCCTACCTGTGCTCTGCTGGCCGGCCGTGGTCTCCTCATGTCGCCTCTCTGCCCAATCTGTGGGCTTGAGGATGAGTCGGTTGATCATGTTATCTTTACTTGCTCTCGAGCTATGAGGATCTGGCAGCAGATGCAGCTCACCCCGTGGGTGTCTGAGGACGGACCCATTCGGCTTTCTTTCTTGCACGCCATTCGTCTTGCTGCTCAGAGGGGACTGGGTACCCAGTGTGCTGTCTCAGCTTACTTGGCTTATCATATTTGGCTCACTAGGAACCAGATGGTTTTCTCTGAAGAGACTGTTCCATCCCATATTATTATTAGAAAGGCTGTTTTTCTTGCTAAGAAGTATGGCCGCTCTTCTCTTGCTGTTCACTCTGTCTGACCCGATCTCTGGGACTCCCCTGCTGCTTTGGCAGTGCACCGTTCTACGGTCTTTGTTTCTTGGGAGCCCCCACCCCCGGGTTATGTTAAAGTGAACTTTGATGGCTCTGTCTCCGATCGTATCGCTGGGTCCAGTTTTGTTATTAGGGGTTCGGAGGGTGAGCTTCTTGCAGCCGGCGGCCATGGTTCCCTGGATTTATCAGTCCCAATGGCGGAGCTTCAGGCTGCTTGGGCTGGAATCAGTTATGATGTTCGTTATCTGGCCTCGAACAGATTGATTATTGAGGGAGATTCTCTCACAGTTATTCGTTGGATTCGTCGGGATGGGGGTCCTCATTCCACCAATCCCATTCTCCATGCAATTTGGGATTCTCTCCAGACTACAACTGCGCCTCTGATTCGCCATGTTTATAGGGAAGCCAATGCGGCAGCTGATTGGGTTGCAAATCTTGCAGCTCGCCATCCAGGCCCTTGGGAATGGCATATGGGTGACTCATGCCCTCTTATTTTGTAGCAAATCATGTACTCTGACTTCTCGGGCTTGACTCACGCCAGACTGGTGTGATCGCCCGCTTGTAACAAAAAAAAAAAAAAAATTAGGGAAGAGATACTACAAAACCGCATCTAAGCTCCGTGGATGCAAGAATCTAGTCTCGTATGTGTACCTTTGTCGGTATAATAGTGACCCTAGTGCTGTGTTTAATTGCTTGTTCACAGGGTTAATGAGCATTGATGATGCTCGGTCACCGGTAGTTAACATTAGAGGACTCCGTGAGGTTGCCGATGAGAGACATGCAAGAAGTTCAAGAGCAGAAGGTTGCTTGGATGGGGACCTTCGATGAACAAGTTAGTGACCGAGGCCACAACCGTAAGCTTGAGAAAGCTTGTAAGGAAGGAAGTGGAGTATTAAGTGTCTTACCTTGCTCAGGATCTCTCTTATCTTTTTAAGGACTCTTGGTTTCCGTCTGGGAATCAACCACGTAGGATTCCGTGAAAGAGAATGTCAGCTAAACTCATGGTGATTACGTGAGTTTGAAGACGGTTGATGGGCCTGGTCCCATCGGGCACGTGGGTTAGATGGTTGGTGGACCTGATCCCATCGGACGCGTGGGTCAGATGGTTGGTGGGCCTGGTCCCATCAGGTGTATGGGTTAGATGATTGGTGGGCTTGGCTGACGTGGGGAACCACATGGATATTTTGGAGAGTCGGGGATGCCGAGGGCCGTATGGAAGAGTCGTGGGGGCCATTGGGGGCCACCGAAGGCCACCTCGAAGAAGCGGGGCCACCGTGGGCCGTTTCAGAGGAGCGGACCGTCGAAGATCGTCTTGGAAGAGCAGGGCTCGTCTTGGAGGAGCGGGGCTGCAAAGGGCCGCCTTAGAGGAGCGAGGCCGACCGCTTCGTTTGGCCCTCGGTCGTCAGTTAGCTCCACTATTAACGCCCATGTAGTACTACTAGCCGCATCAAGCATCAATGCAGTGCATTTAAGGATTTGTAGAACCATGTACTTGTGAAATGAATTGGTAACTACAAACACCTCCAATACCTTATGTCTCTTTCACTGGTATTTTGGGAAGTTAACTGAAATATTGTATGGCCTTCATCTTCTGGGGTCAAATATATGCCGTAATCCAATTCAGAATTTTCCCACAAGCATGACCAACCTAACTATCCGTACATCCGTTACATCTTTCCTTACTTTTGAATGTTTTCGTTTGCCGCAAAATGCTTCGAGGTGACCGTGCACTGTGGGACATAAAAATCTCATTTGCAAATCAATATCTTTTGGCACTAATTTTACGTTTTTTAAATAAAAATAAAAAAAATTATAAAAATATTATTAAAGAAAAAAAAAATAATACTTCTGTTGAGGGGTAAAATCGTCATTGCGTTGATATCCGTGCGAGGCGGTTAAGGTTGACCCCCTCCCTTCGATTCTTTCGGGCTTCCATAACTCGGTCCCTTCCGGGCTTCCCTAGCTCGGTCCCTTCCGGGTTTCCCCCCTCCGGGCTCCTGTAGCTCGGTCTCTCCTGTAGCGCGATCTCTTCTATAGCTCGGTTCCATCAAGCGATCCACAGCCTGACACTTACCTCCGCGGAACCTGACGCGGGAGAGTCCTTGCCTATCAGAACGACATCCTAGACAAAGAATCATGTCGGGACGTGGCCTAGAGCCTATTGTAACCGCCCCACGCCTACCTGACCAGATCTCGAGACGTCAAGGAGCTCTCCCGGCCGTCGATCCCTTAACAAACGAGTACGGAGCCTAACGGCCCCACGATGGCCTTATTGTGTCCGCCTCCGTATCGTAACAACCTCTGAACCTTCCAGAAGACGCTCAAGATCCCGATGGCAGTCTATAAGTATCAAATTCACGGATTCTCTCAGGTACGCGACTCTTGACGCACAAAACTCTGGAATCACTCCTCTCTCCCGGCAGCTCATCGGTGCTCTGCCCCTCCTAGAGCTTCCGATTGGCCGCCCCTGGAGAGGTCTCCCGGAGAGATCCACCTCCCCATTGTCTGGTTGATCACCGATTCCTTCCTCACTGACTTGAGCGTCGGAGGGCCTTCCGCGGAGGA
This sequence comes from Calamus simplicifolius, assembly GCA_900491605.1. NCBI lineage: Eukaryota > Viridiplantae > Streptophyta > Magnoliopsida > Arecales > Arecaceae > Calamus > Calamus simplicifolius. The sequence continues at coordinate 426,507 of UESW01004423.1, forward strand.
CCACCCCCAGCGTCCCTCCGCGTGGGCTTCCTTTTTGCAGGTCCGCCGCACCCCTCTCCCTGAAGATCGACCGCGCCCGAGTCGGAGGACGGATCCCGGCGGCAATAGATTGGCGCTAGAGGAAGGGCCTCAAGTCCCATTAAAACTTAAAAAAAAGGAGACAAGGATCTCAGTCCGGAGAAGAACCTCTCTGATGGCCAACCGGAAGAGAGCAACCTCTGATGCTCAAGATCAGGTCGCCTCCCAGAGGCCTGATCCGACTGGCGCCGCAGCGCCATAACCCCCACCTGTCGAGACTCCGTCGCCGCCTGCCATTCTGATGACCCAGGATCAATTTGCTACGCTGGTCCAGCAAGTCCAGGCCCTCACCCACCTGGTCCAGGAGCGCCTTGCAGCTCCTCTCGCTTCGCATCCTCAGAAGGAGGCGCGATTCCTTCTTCGCCGACGGCCTCCTCCTCTGATTTCCGTGGTTCAGCGGATCCCCCACATCGCCCCAGGGGGAACAAACCGATCCCGCGGGGCGGTCATGATCGAGATCCTCTCAGATCTCGGCGAACCCGCTCCCTCTCCCCGGCGACGTCTCACCATGATTCGACGCCATCCTTGCGGTCCTCGCGCCCAGCTGCTCCTCTCGCCGGCGAGGAGGAGATCCGCCGCCAGATCCAGGAGATGCGCCAGGAGCTGGACGCCGCCAAGCAGACCCATCTGCCCCAGCCCAAGGCGGAGCAGGGTATCCCTTTCTCTAAGGGGATCATGGAGGAAGTGATTCCCTCCCATGTTAAGCTGCCAGCCGTCGAACCCTACCACGGCTCCACTGATCCGGATGACCATCTCAGTAGCTTCCGGTCGATAATGATGTTCCACGGAGCATCCGATGCGGTCCTCTGCCGTGCCTTTCCATCCACCCTCAGAGGATCCGCCCGAACCTGGTTCAACGCCTTGAAGCCAGGTTCCATTGATTCATTTGACGAGCTGAGCCGCCTTTTCATTGGCCAGTTCGTCAGCAGCCGCCGCCACCGTCGAAGATCCGACTCCCTCTCCGAAGTCAAACAAAGAGAGGGGAGTCCTTGAGGAATTACCTTGGCCGTTTCAACAAGGCCATGTTGGAGGTGGACCACCTTAATCATGAGGTGGCTATGTCCGCCCTGGCGGGGGGAGTTTCGAAGGAGAGCGACTTCTATCTGGCTATGGAGGTCAGCTACCCCCCATGTCTCTCTGATATGATGGCCCTTGCGGACAAGTACGCTAGGGTCGAGGAGTCGCGGAGAGTTGCCCGCGTTGAGCAAGCAAGAAGAAGGAGCCTAAACTCCTCGACAGACACCGTCCCATCCGTCGGCCAAGTCCGCCTCGCCGCCAAAGAGTCCCTCCACTGCCGCCAAGGAATCGCTCCCGGAGTCCCCCCAGGCGATTCGATCGCTACACTCCGTTGACTGTGCCTCGAGCGCAAATCCTCATGGAGATAGAGCGCCAGCTTCCCCGACCAGTACCTCTCCGAGGGAACCCGACCCGGAGAGATCCTGCCAAGTACTGCCGCTACCATAGGGAGCCCGGTCACGACACTGAGGAGTGCTGGCAGCTGAAGAACGAAATCGAGAGACTGATCCGGCGGGGACGGCTGGACCAATTCAGGAGGGCGCCCGAGCCACAGCACAAGGAGGTAACCGCCAGCCCGAGCTCCCACAACTCCCTCCTCCACCAAATCCGCCTGTGGTTGGCCGTATCAACATGATTGAGGAGGCCGGCGGATCGAGCTCCAGGGGCGACGGTGATGCACCGGTGCCGAAGAAGGCACGCACAGGCGAACTTTCCTTTTCTGATGATGATCTTCTTGGGATACAGCTCCCCCACGATGACGCACTTGTTGTATCCCTTAACTTGAACAATTATGATGTAAGCCGAATCCTCGTCGATAGTGGAAGTTCGGTAAACGTTTTGTACCTCGGTGTGTTTGCCAGGATGAAATTGCTCATGGAAAACCTTCGAGCCGTGGATTCCACCCTGATGGGATTCACCGGCGACGTCATCATCCCGGAAGGAATCGTCACCCTGACGGTCCGCGCGGGAACCTGGCCCCTCGTGACCATTGTACAGACCGATTTCCTAGTGACCGACCTCAGGTCCCCATACAACGCCATATTCGGCAGGCCCGGCTTGATGTCCCTTAAGGCAGTTGTCTCTATCCCACATCTGTCTATGAAGTTCCCCACCGAGCGAGGAATTGGAGTGGTTCGGGGAAGTCAGGCCATGGCTCGGCAATGTTTCGTTACGAGCCTTCAGTCTAGAATGCCCGAAGTTGACGGGCTAGACGCTCGCGAAGATTTCGCCGAACAGCGGGGAGAACCGGCAGAAGAACTGGAAGAGGTACCACTAGACGAAGCTCGGCCCGACCGAACCATAAGGATCGGGTCGCTACTCAAAGGAGAGCCTCGTCACGGGCTGATCAGATTCCTCCAAAGCAATGCGGACATCTTCGCCTGGACCGCCTCCGACATGCCAGGGATTAGCCCCGAGGTCCTCGTCCACCATCTCAATGTGGACGAGATGCACAGGCCTGTTAAGCAGAAGAAGAGAAGCTTCGCCCCAGAACGGCAAAAAGCCATTGAAGAGGAGGTCGACAAACTCATCAAAGCCAATTTTGTCCGAGAGGTGAATTACCCAAGCTGGCTGTCAAATGTCGTCATGGTGAAAAAGTCGAACGGCAAATGGAGGATCTGCATCGACTTCACCGACCTCAACAAAGCCTGCCCGAAGGATAGCTTCCCCCTCCCTCGGATCGATCAGCTCGTGGACGCCACCTCAGGCCACCAAATGCTGTCATTCATGGATGCCTATTCGGCTACAATCAGATCCGAATGGCCCCCGAGGATGAAGAAAAGACCGCCTTCATAACCGACCGAGGTACCTATTGTTACCGTGTTATGCCTTTTGGTCTTAAAAATGCAGGGGCGACCTACCAGCGGCTGGTCAACAAGGTGTTCAAAGAGCAAATCGGCCGGAACATGGAGGTATACGTGGACGACATGCTGGTCAAAAGCAAGGAAGCGCCACGACATGTTGAGGACCTCGCAGAGAGCTTTGCAACGTTGCGCAAATATGGGATGAAACTCAATCCGACCAAGTGCGCCTTCGGCGTCAACTCGGGGAAGTTCCTCGGCTTCATGGTCTCCCAGCGAGGTATCGAAGCTAACCCCCAGAAGATTCAAGCTCTCCAACAAATGGCGCCCCCTGCATCTGTAAAAGAGGTCCAGCGCCTAACCGGGAGGATAGCGGCCCTTAACCGCTTTGTGGCGCGGTCGGCCGAGAGATGCCTCCCCTTCTTCAAAACTCTCCGATCGGCCAAAAACTTCCAGTGGACTCCCGAGTGCCAGAAGTCATTTCAAGATCTGAAAAAGTACCTCGGCTCTCCCCCACTTCTCAGTAGCCCGCCCCAGGGGAGACCCTTTCTGTACTTAGCCGTTTCAGAGGGCGCAGTTTGTTCGGTGCTGGTCAAAGAAGAAGGCAAAGTCCAGAAGCCGATCTACTATGTGAGTAGGCTGCTCCGCGATGCGGAGACGAGGTACAGCAGGATTGAAAAGATGGTGTTGGCCTTAGTCACCTCAGTCCGAAAGCTACGACCGTATTTCCAAGCACATTCCGTGACAGTCCTGACTGACCAACCCATCAAGGCAGTGGTCCACCGTCCGAAACATCGGGGAGAATGACCAAATGGGCCGTCGAGCTAAGCGAGCACGACATACATTTTCAGCCTCGCCCTGCCATCAAAGCCCAAGTGCTGGCCGACTTCCTCCTCGAGTGTACCATCCCAGAGGACGGTTCTGCCCCAGACTCCCCTGAAGAGCCAAGTCCAGAGCCCGGTGGCTCCTCCACGTCGACGGGTCGTCCAACGCCCATCACTCCGGTGCGGGTCTGGTTCTTACTAGTCCCGAGGGGATGGCTTTCGAGTATGGCGTCCGATTCTCCTTCCCGGCTTCCAACAATGAAGCCGAGTATGAAGCCCTGCTAGCCGGTCTCAGGATCGCCCGCAACCTGAAGGTGGAAAAGCTCAGCGCCTTCACCGACTCTCAGTTGGTGCCGGCCATGTTCGGGGAGAGTTTGAAGCNGATTCGATATCTCCAAGAGGTGCGCGGCCTACTTCCCCATTTTCCGAGTTTGAAATTATTCAAATTCCTAGATCGGAAAACGCCCGTGCCGACCTACTCTCCCGATTGGCAACCGCGGAGACGATGGATGCTGAACAAAAATTCCATCTGGAGACTCTGGAAAAGCCGAGCATCATGGAAGCCGACCGGGTGATGCAAATCGAGGCCGAACCATCCTGGTTCGACCCTATCCTCAACTATCTCAAAGAAGGGTCGCTCCCGTCCGACCGAAGAGAGGCCAGGAAATTGAAGCTGCAGGCGACCCACTACGTATTGATTGACAACCAACTTTACAAGCGGTCTTTTCCATGCCGCTGCTCAGATGCCTCCGCCCATCCGAGGCGGACTACGCTCTACGAGGTACATGAAGGGATTTGCGGCAACCATCTGGGAAGCCGGTCCCTATGCCACAAGGTGCTGCGGCAAGGCTATTACTGGCCGACCATGCAGAAAGACGCGGACGATCTAGTCCGAGCCTGTGACGCCTGCCAGAGACATTCAAGCATCCAGAGGCTCCCTTCCGCCGAGCTAGTTTCTATATCCTCCGCTTGGCCCTTTGCCAAATGGGGGATGGACATCCTCGGCCCATTCCCGCTTGCGACGGGACAGCGGAAATTCTTATTTGTCGCCATCGACTACTTCACCAAATGGGTTGAAGCGGAAGCAGTTGCCAAATCACCGAAGCACGGGCCAGAGACTTTGTGTGGAGGTCCATCATCTGCCGGTTCGGCCTCCCCCACACCATAATCACCGATAACGGCAAGCAGTTCGACAACTCCAAATTCCGCCAATTCTGCGAGGAACACGGAATCCGTCACCACCTTACTTCGGTCGGGCACCCACAAGCCAACGGAGCGGCCGAGTGACCAACAGGACTCTCCTCCAAGGAATCAAAGCTCGCCTCTCCAGAGCCCAAGGCAGGTGGGCGGATGAGCTGCACCATGTCTTATGGGCCTATCGCACCACCCCGAGAATCCCGACGGGCGAGACTCCATTCCGAATGGCTTTCGGTACGGAGGCCGTCATCCCTGTGGAAGTAGGCCTCCCATCTTTGCGGGTGGAGAGTTACTCGGAGGAAGCCAGCAACGAGCAACTCCGCACCAACCTCGACTTGGTAGAGGAAGTCAGAGAGAAGGCCCGAATCAGGACGGCTGCCTATCAACAGAGGGTGGCCGGTACCATGCCTCCAGGTCAAGGGGAAAACCTTCCTACCCGGCGACCTTGTCCTCCGAAAAGCTTCTGTATCCAAACCGCTGGAGCAAGGAAGCTGGCGCCGAACTGGGAGGCCCGTACCAAATCACGGAGATCATTGGGCCAGGAACCTACAAGCTGCAGGATCTCGATGGGAAATCCGTCCCCCGAACGTGGAACTCGGACAACCTCCGCAAATACTATCAATAGGGTATGTCCTTTATGCTTCGCCAGTTATCTATTTTCCCGCAACTTGTGTGTGAATCGATTATGCACCATATTGCCATAAATCGTAAAAGGAAAGATGCTGCTTACCAATCCTCGGTACAACCGAGTTATCTGCTTGAACAGGACCGAACCTTGGCAGGGCCAAGTAAAATCTCCGAACCTCGGCAGGGCCGAGCAACAAATCTCCGAACCTTGGCAGGGCCAAGTAAAATCTCCGAACCTTGGCAGGGCCAAGTAAAATCTCCGAACCTCGGCAGGGCCGAGCAACAAATCTCCGAACCTTGGCAGGGCCAAGTAAAACCTCCGAACCTCGGCAGGGCCGAGGGAACCTTGGCAGGGCCAAGTAAAAAATCTCCGAACCTTGGCAGGGCCAAGTAAAATAACCTCCAGGGCCGGGAACAGGAACCTCCAGGGCCAAGTAAAACCTCCGAACCTCGGCAGGGCCGGAACAACAAATCTCCGAACCTTGGCAGGGCCCAAGTAAAATCTCCGAACCTCGGCAGGGCCGAGCAACAAATCTCCGAACCTTGGCAGGGCCAAGTAAAATCTCCGAACCTTGGCAGGGCCACCTCCGAACAGCAACAATCTCCGAACCTTGGCAGGGCCAAGTATCTCCGAACCTCGGCAGGGCCGAGCAACAAATCTCCGAACCTTGGCAGGGCCAAGTAAAATCTCCGAACCTCGGCAGGGCCGAGCAACAAATCTCCGAACCTTGGCAGGGCCAAGTAAAATCTCCGAACCTCGGCAGGGCCGAGCAACAAATCTCCGAACCTTGGCAGGGCCAAGTAAAACATCTCCGAACCTCGGCAGGGCCGAGCAACAAATCTCCGAACCTTGGCAGGGCCAAGTAAAATCTCCGAACCTCGGCAGGGCCGAGCAACAAATCTCCGAACCTTGGCAGGGCCAAGTAAAATCTCCGAACCTCGGCAGGGCCGAGCAACAAATCTCCGAACCTTGGCAGGGCCAAGTAAAATCTCCGAACCTCGGCAGGGCCGAGCAACAAATCTCCGAACCTTGGCAGGGCCAAGTAAAATCTCCGAACCTCGGCAGGGCCGAGCAACAAATCTCCGAACCTTGGCAGGGCCAAGTAAAATTTCCCGAACCTCGGCAGGGCCGAGCAAAATCCCCCGAGCCATGACAAGGCAGGTAAAAACCATTCGGGCTAAACCCCAGCGAAAGGTCTAAACGCCTCGACCAAAGCCGAACGGCCCCAAATAGTCCCCGAAGGACTTCGTCCGGTTTGAGAACGGGCGCTAAACGAAAACCATCGGCATGCGAAAAAAGCCACCATCGGCAGAATTCCCCTAAGAGGCTATAAAGCCTCACGTAACCGGCCAAGGGCCCCAGGCTGAGGCCGGAAATCCTCCTAGCAGTAGAAACCTTTGGGAACCCCCTGTAGCTCGTCATTCGAAAATCTACGATTAATGCGCAGGGCGATGGGACCAACCGACACCCAAGTCCGTCGAGCGTATCAAGTAATCATTCTCAAAGAAGAAGAAATTCCTGAAAACGGGTCTATTTTCCATTTAAATAAAAGGAGCTACTGCGAGGCACAAGACACGGAAAAACAAAAGCAAGGGAGCGGCAAAGGCCCTGGGTCAGTTGCCCCCAGAGGCCAGTTCCTCCAGGCGCCCCAGGTCGGCCACCTGCTGACGAGAGCCGATCTCCTCCTCTTGCCGGTCCATCCGGCGTGAGGCCTCCGCCTCCCGACCGAGACATCCAAGAGTTCTTCGGCGGTCCCGCGAGCTGCTCATTGATTGCAAGGCCGACGCGAGGGTCAGCCCATCGACGGTCACGGAGGTATCCTCCCCTCCGAGTACGGCGACCGCTGACCGAGGAATGCGAGTCACTTGACGATCGCGCTGGAGAGGCCATTCTTTTTCGGAGCTCAGACCGAGGGATGGCCAAAACCAATCCCCTCGGTCATATTTATACCCGCCAGGCAGGTATCCCGATCGGCCGTACCGCGGACGCCGACCCATGAGAATTTGCCACGTGTCGCATTCTAATGCGTGAGGAATCCAAAGAGTCGCGCCCTATCCCGAGTAAGATCGATAAGCGGAACAGATTGTTCTTCCCCAGGCGAACACTTTCCGATCTGTCGCCCCTGCATTAAATGCATTTGGCGCTTCCCCAGCTTAATACGCCCCTCTTCCTCGGAAAACGTGGAAGTCCGTCGCTCGGCCGATAAATTGCCCCCTCGGAAAGAGCAGCATCGCCAATAAAAGCGCGACAACACGCCGCCCGTTCCGCTCGAGCGCCCCCTTATTCGCCACGAGGACCTAACGCCGTAGCCTGCAACGGCGACTGATTCGCTCCCTCCGAGCTACCAGAACCTTGGCTCTCGAACCTCGGCCGAGGAGGGCCTCCGAACCTCGGCAGGGCCGAGCTACCATTCTCCGAACCTTGGCAGGGCCGAGGAACCTCGCCGAGCTATTCTCCGAACCAGGGCCCTCCGAACCTCGGCAGGGCCGAGCTACCAATTCTCCGAACCTCGGCAGGGCCGAGCTACCTCCGAACCTCGGCAGGGCCGAGCTACCAATTCTCCGAACCTCGGCAGGGCCGAGCTACCAATTCTCCGAACCTCGGCAGGGCCAAGTAAAGTTTCTCCGAACCTCGGCAGGGCCGAGCTACCAATTCTCCGAACCTTGGCAGGGCCAAGCTCCGAACCTCGATATCAATCTCCGAACCTCGGCATGGCCGAGTCGTAAATCTCTCGGCAAGGCCGAGGCGAACACCTTCGAGGGACTAACAAGGAGTCAAAAGGGAAAGGTCCCCGAACTTCGGCCAAAGCCGACCCGATACTCCGAGCTCCGATAAAAACGGAGCACAAAATACCAGACTCCTGACCTAAGCAAGGAGTGTATTTCGCCGAACTATCTTGCACCGCCGCATACGAACCTCGATTAGTTCGGGCACATGGACCCTCGTCTAAGGACGAGCGGGACACTTTATGCCCCACAAACAACAAATAGCAATGAGATCGGCACAAGAAAAGATAGAGATTGAAACAAATATAACTCTCTTTATTGCCGATCATGATCAATTACAAATGCCTCACAGGCGTTACAAAAGCATTGAAATGCATAAAATAAGGCAAATACAAAACTCGGCAACTGCTCCAAAGCAGCCTAGACAACTGCGATGTTCCAACACCCGGATCGACAAATCATGCAAACCAGAAACGGCCAAGTCCGCCTGGCAGGATGAATTAAAAGATCCAAAAGGAGGCATGGCCCGCGGATGCTGATTCTGAGGATCCGGACAATCCAGCCCTCCCCTAGGAGGGGGTGCTGGATCGTATGCCGCCGCCCAGCCAAGGAAACCGGGGACCATCCGACCCGGTTGCTCCCATATTTTCCCTCCCGTGGCAAGGATTCCCTCAGAAAAGGCGGAACCCAAGCCAGCAAAAGGGGGAGGCCTGCGCGTGCCACGGAGGTGTCTGTACACCTCCTGACCCTGCGTCTCCGAGCAGGAGCCGCAGAAACCACAACGGAAGCGCATATGTGCGCTCTCCGTATGATCTCTGCCCCCTCCATGTGCGCTCTCCATATGATCTCCGAGACTCGTCCCCTAAGGATGAGCCATCCTTCAGCTGCTCCCCGGTCGCCCCAGCTATCCGGCGGCAAGGAGCCCATGAAAGGAAAAGTCGATCCTTCCACTCGTAGCAACAGAGAAATGAGCATAGCAAAGCTCTGGCGAAAAAAACTTTGGGGATAGCCAAACATGGCCCCTTTCTCCTTTTTATAGGCAGGAAAGACTCGGGATGAGCCATCAGAGCTGAAAGTCCCGAGATTCAAACACCTGTCCCACGCCTCCACGTGGTCCCTCAGGGTTGGCGCAGCACCCCACTGCGCGCCAAACCCACCGCCTGAACCAGGACGTGTACGAAGATCCCCTCCTGATCCCGAATCGGTCATTAAATGCAGGAAATCGTCCGCTGACGCTTCGAAAATGGCGGGCTCAGAAAATCGTCCTTTGAAAAAGTACTGTCCAATAGTGGACGGTTGCGTGCGCATCGCAACGAGGTAGCCTGCATGGGAAAAGAGCACCTTCCGGAAAGCTCTGATGCAGCTTTATACCCCCACTCTGCCGTATCACCACTTCTAGTAAAGTAAAAACCGAATTGCCTGCGGGACAGCAGGACGCTGGCAGGATGGCAGAAAGCACGAAAACCTATTTTCTCCGTCGGCCCCAGCCGACCCATTTTATCCGTCGGCCCCAGCCGACCTATTTTTGCCTATCGGCCCCAACCGACCTATTTCATCCATCGGCCCCAGCCGACCTGTTTTGTCCATCGGCCCTAGCCGACCTATTCTTGCCTATCGGCCCCAGCCGACTTATTCTTGCCTGTCGGCCCCAGCCGACCTATTTCATCCGTCGGCCCCAGCGACCTGTTTGTCCGTCGGCCCTAGCCGACCTATTCTTGCCTGTCGGCCCCAGCCGACCTATTTTGCCTGTCGGCCCAGCCGACCTATTTCGTTCGTCGGCCCCAGCCGACCCATTTTATCCATCGGCCCCAGTCGACCTATTTTTGCCCGTCGGCCCCAGTCGACCTATTTTTTGCCTGTCGGCCCTAGCCGACCTATTTCTTCTGTCGGCCCAAGCCGATCTATTTTATTCATCGGCCCCGGCCGACCTAATTTATCCACCGGCGCCAGTCGACCTATATTGTTTCGTCGGTCCCAGCCGATCTATTCTGTTCGTCGGCCCCGGCCGATCCATTTTACCTATCGGCCCTGGCCGGCCTATTTCGCCTATCGGTCCGAGCTAACGCGTTCGCCTAGTCTTGGAATAAAGATAACCCAAGATCGCTAGCGAGCCACAGATCGCTCAAGGAGAAACTGACGACGATGACCAAACTAGGACAGCACTTAGTCAAAACAGAAAGTTCTTTTATTAAGGAACGACAAATAAGCAAGGTACAATAACAACTCCTACAACCAGGAGCCGCACCAGCCTTTGAGGAGCCCTCAGTTGCGCCTGCGGGGGCGTGACTAGGCTCACCCTTCTCCGATGTTCTCGCCCCCTCGGCGGCAGTTTGCGATCGTCCCTCAGAGACTGCAGCTTCGCTGGGACTAGGGGCGGCGCCAGGTTCACCGTCAGACACGTCGGCATATTCATCTTCACCTCTTCTTCTTCAGACTCGCCATCGTCGGATCATGGGCGCTCAGGAAAGAAAGATCCCACTCCGGGTGCTCACTGAGAATCCGCTGTTTACACTCTTCTATCCCATGATGGAAGGCGTCAACGCTAAGCGTCCTGCCTACCCTTGAGAATGGCGAGCTGCATTTTGACCTCAGCGGTCTGCTTCTCGGCCTCGATCACTTGGGCCTTCAAAATGACATTTGTTCCTCAAGCTCGCTAGCCCGTGTCTCGAGTTCCGAGCTCCTGCTGCGAGTGGACGCAAGCACACTTTGGAGAGCCCGAACCTCCGACCCCATCCTCGCCATCTGGAAAAGCCAAAATCAATCGGCGTCGCAAGGAACCAATAGAAAAATAAAGAGGGTAAAATGGGAGCATACCTCCCCCTCTCGCCTGGCCAGCCTTTTGGCCAGCTCCTTAGCCTCACTCCGGGCTCTTGTCCTGTCAGCGCCGACCAGCTCGACCCTCTCTTGCAGGTACTGATCTTCGATTGTCTGGCTTCAATCTCCCCACGAGCTTGCGACAACTCGTCACTCACTCGAGTCATCATCCCTTGATGCCACCTAGCGTTCTCCTTCAAATCGGCAATTTCACATCACGCCGTTTCAATTTCTCCTCCACTTCGCCCAGCATTCTCGCCAGGCGCCTTCTTCATCGTCGGCCTCCCTCCCAGCCGACTCATGCTCTCACCGTGTTCCCGCTGCATCGCCGCCACCTCCGCGGAGTGTTTTGATTTAATCTTGGCCAACTCCAAGCACGCGTCGTCGTTCTCGCTAGGAGTCCCTGTAACTCCTCCACCCTGCGCTTCTGCTTGGACACCTCGTCCACGGCAGCCTGATGTGCCGCCCTTGCCGCCTTCGAGTTCCTATCCATCGTGTCCATGAGCTCTTCGAACTGCTCAGACACCTTCAGCCGCGACTGGAGCTCGACATTCTCCCTCCGGGCCTGGACACTGGCCCCTGTCGCCAAACTCAAGCGCCAGCAAATCGCCCGGGAAAGCAAAACGCTCTGCAAAGGCAAAAATTGAATAAGCGCCACGACGGGATCCATCGGGAACACCTGTCACGCAGGAAAAGTAACTCACCCGCGAAGCATAGTCCCGGGTCATCTCATCAAAGTCGTGTTATCAATGGCAGGAAGGAGATGGATACTCTCAGCTACACCTTGCTGCCCGAACGCAGCATCTATCAATCCCAGGTCGGCAAACTTGTCCGTCGACGGATCCGCACCCGGATGCAGGACCGACCTTATCATGGCGGAAAACGCCTCATCAATGCTAGTCTCCGAGCTGCTGGGTTGACCGGCCCCGCCCGAGGGACCGGCCTGGACGACCCCCAGCTGAGAAGCCTTCAACCTCCCAGCCTCCTCCATCAAGGCCCTGGCTTGGGCCTCTTCAGATAGCTCGGCCAGCCCAAGCGCCAGCCTCCCCAAAATCTTCTTCGAGGGAGCCCCGATCGTGGGACCCCCACTTTGTTGTGCTCCCTCCGATGCATCCTTTCCAGTCGCCACCACCTGCGTCTCCTCCGCGGGCTCCCCCGAGGTCCTCGGTCCGACCCGCCTCTTGACCCATCGAGGGCGGCCCGACCTCACTGCTACCAGACTCCCCGCGGACAAACCAAGCAGGGGCTCCCCCTGAACTTCCTTCGCTGCGGCTATCTCCTCCCCTCTCCCGCTGGAGCCAGTGGTAATCCCGCGGGGGCAATGGGCCCCTCTGCTATGGCCGCCTCCGTTGGACCCGTCGCAGGTTCCTCTTTCAAGGGGGACGCGGTCGGACGAGCCAGCGGAGCTTCATCCGAACTGTCCGATATCTCCAGTACAAGGGCGCCAGGCGCCGTGGCCATTCTCCCCGGATCCTCCTTCGCCCCAGCGGCCCTATGGGGACTGTTCCGACGTCCGGCGGGCTTTTGGCAGAGGTATGGGCCCTTTTCTCGGGCCGGCCGCTGTCCGCGCCGCTACCTTCCCCTGGGCGCTTCCCCTCTTCCTCTTGGAGAGGCTCGACAATGCCAACCTCGTGGCTGTCAAACCGAAATTTACATTCTTAGACTCAAGCACGGTAATCGAGAAAATACACAGCGCAAAAAGGGACTCACCTTGTGGATCCAGAGGGCTGAGCCCGGCTGCGAAGAGGGCCCCCTCCGATAACAGGTCGTTAGCCGAAAATACCCGTCCATTACGAAGGACGTCCAGGTCCCTCTCCTCCTGCGCCGATAAGGCCGGATGCGTCTCCGCATCCCTCGCCACTTCCCCCATCGTCGAGGGAAATCGGAACCGATGTTCCCCTCCGCAATCACAAATCGGCTCTTCCACCCTTGATGGAAGAAGGCTTATCCGCAATGACATTAAAAGATCTCCGGGGCCCGATGAGGTCCACTCCGATTTCTCCCGGGAGTCAAGTGGTAACAGGTGCGGAAAAGGGGGAGAGTCGCAACGATTTGAATCTGGTGACACATCGAAATGAATCCGACGATATTCCGCCAACTATTTGGAGCCACCATCGATGGACAGATGTTGTAGTGGGTCATGATCTCCTTCACCAAGGGATGGAGAGGAAAACGAAGACCCGCCTTAAAACTATCCTCATAGATAAAGACTCCAGACTCTAATCCCCGAGTAACCCTATCTTCGGGTTCCGGCACCCGCAAAACCACATCCATGGGCAGACCATACCTCTGGTGAATCCTCCCCAAATCCTCAGCAATGATTTCTGAGGCCACATCTTCAGGGCTCATCGCCATCTCGGTCGAGGAAATCCTGGGCGAAAACGATGAACGCTGGAGAGGATGAGAGGCCAATGCTCTTCTGAAAACAAGGTGAGAAGACGCCGCGAACATGCGCACATGTGCGTATATATATATAGGGCAGCTGTCACTTCGCTTCTCCGCCAAGGAACCGCCCTGGGAGGCGGGACGTCCCATTCGAGGCGTCCGTAATCGCCTCGACAAACCTCCATGTCGATCGGGATTCACGGCACGGCACAATCTCAACCGTCGCTAGTGGAGGAGCCTTACCTCCGAAGGTACGATGGCCCTATCGCATTAATTAGGGCATCATTGCACGAACTGTTTAGGCCAAGACGTCCCATCTAGGGCGTGCCACTTGAGCTTATACTCCCTACGCCCGAACCTACGCTTCGAACTAGGGAGTGGAGGGCATGTGTTGGGGGTAAAATCGTCATTGCATTGATATCCGTGCGAGGCGGCTAAGGCTGACCTCCTCCGGGCTTCCGTAGCTCGGCCCCTTCCGGGCTTCCCTAGCTCGGCCTCCTCCGGGCTTCCGTAGCTCGGCCTCTTCCGGGCCTCCGTAGCTCGGCCTCCTCCGGGCTTCCGTAGCTCGGCCTCTTCGGGCCTCCGTAGCTCGGCCTCCTCCGGGCTTCCGTAGCTCGGCCTCTTCCGGGCCTCCGTAGCTCGGCCTCCTCCGGGCTTCCGTAGCTCGGCCTCTTCCGGGCCTCCGTAGCTCGGCCTCCTCCGGGCTTCCCTAGCCCGGCTCCTCCGGGCCTCCGTAGCTCGGCCTCTTCCGGGCTTCCCTAGCTCAGCCTCTTCCGGGCCTCCGTAGCTCGGCCTCCTTCGGGCTTCCGTAGCTCGGCCCCTTCCGGGCTTCCCTAGCTCGGCCTCCTCCGGGCCTCCGTAGCTCGGCCTTTTCCGGGCTTCCCTAGCCCGGCCTCCTCTGGGCCTCCGTAGCTCGGCCTCTTCCGGGCTTCCCTAGCTCGGCCTCCTCCGGGCCTCCGTAGCTCGGCCTCTTCCGGGCTTCCCTAGCCCGGCCTCCTCCGGGCCTCCGTAGCTCGGCCTCTTCCGGGCTTCCGTAGCCCGCTACTACCTAGCGATCCACGCCCTGACGTCTACCTCCGCGGAACCTAACGCGGGAGAGCTCAAGCTTACCAGAGCAGCACCTTAGGCAGGGAATCATGTTAAGACGTGGCCTAAGACCTATTGTAACCGCCCCAGGTCTACTCACCCAGATCCCAAGACATCAAGGAGCTCTCTCAGCCGTCGATCCCTTAACAGACAAGGCATGGATTCTAACGGCCCCACAACGGCCTGATTCTGTCTACCCCCGTATCGTAACAACCTCAGAACCTTTCAGAAGATGCTCAAGTCCCCAGGTGACAGTCTATAAATATCAGATTGGCAGATTCCCTCAGGTACGCGACTCTTGACGCGCAAAAACTCTGGAGTTATTCCTCTCTTCCGGCAGCTCGTCGGCGCTCTGCTCCTCCTAGAGCTTCCGATTGGCTGCCCCCTGGAGAGGTCTCCCGGAGAGATCCACCTTCCTATTGTCTGGTTGATCGCCGATTCCTTCCTCACTGACTTGAGCGTCGGAGGGCCTTCCGCGGAGGACCACCCCCGGCGTTCCTCCGCGTGTGGGCTTCCTATTTTGCAGGTCCGTCGCATCCCGCTCTCTGAGGATCGATCGCGT
Organism: Calamus simplicifolius; assembly: GCA_900491605.1. Classification (NCBI taxonomy): domain Eukaryota; kingdom Viridiplantae; phylum Streptophyta; class Magnoliopsida; order Arecales; family Arecaceae; genus Calamus; species Calamus simplicifolius. The sequence continues at coordinate 441,623 of UESW01004423.1, forward strand.
CCGAGTCGGAGGACGGATCCCGGCGGCAACAGATCCCATACTTTTATGAAATAAAAAGGGTCTTCATGTTGATGTTTCAATAATCATAATTTTTTCTATCAAAATAAGAATAAAAGGTTGATAAATATTCATTCCAATATTACTTGAAGTTACATAATTTTTTTATAGTAATTTTTTTTTACTGTTTCTTTGTTGATCATCTCATGGTCCGTTCCATCCCGATTTTCTAACGCCTTCTTTGGAAGCTTGACACAAGAACCGTACGTCAACACGTCTTCAACGTTAGTTTTCCTTTTTCTACCTCTTCTCCAAAGATCCACTCCCTGGACCTGACACCAAAAATTGTGGATGAAAAGTCAAACGCTTTCTCCCAACCAATCGGCGGCTTCAAGCACAACGTCACCGTTATTTTTTTTTTTTCTTTAGAAAGAGAAAATTACAGGATGAAAAAATCTGGTGAAAAAACTCATCGGCTACGGTTAAAGGAAAGCACCGTTAGCTTCAGTCTTCTCATCTCGTCACCGTTTATAAAATCAAGAAAGCAATTTTTTTTTTTTTTTTTTAATTTTACTTTGAATATGATAGAATTGAAGAATTTGGAGTTGTTTCTAATAAAAATTATTTTAAGAAAAAAAATCAAGGTAGAAGAAAGGTTTTCGCTCGAGAAGAAAATAGTTCTATTAAGTTTCATTAAGCACATCATCATATAAATATTATTTCTTATTTCTACGGATAAACATAATCCTCTTATGATCTTATTCATCTGAGGCTACCCTATCAAAGTATAAAAAGATAGACCTATTATTTAAAAGTCCAATTCAAACTAAATAAAATAAAATACTAAAAACTAATAACCATTATTATATTTTAACAGAAACCACCGCATAGCCCTGGATCATGTAAAAATAGGGGTAGTGCTTAGAAGGCCTATGCGGTTAGCGTTTTAATTTCACAAGCAATATCACGCAAATTAATGTGACTGCCGGGATTCTCCCACTGGAGAAGCTCCAAGATCCCGTTCTCCATCTCTCTTGTCTCTTTCGCCAAGCCTCTGATACAATACCCAAAAGTAGCCAGGCGAAGGACCACTTGGCTCTTCAAGTCCTCACCTACTTCCACATCAAGCCGCTCCACCACTTCGAGTGCATGTTGGAGGAAAATTGCAACCATGTTCTCAGACTCCTCTTCATCAGCACTCAGAACTCCATAATTTCCCAGCTCAAGGTCATGATAAAGTGCGGCTTCCCTCTGTAAATCCTTCACCAGTTTTCCTAATGACTCCACTTGAATGACTTCCTCAAAACACTTCAGTGGGGATCCAGCCATCTTCTTGAACTGCTCCAGGTCTCCCTTTATGGTCCCTTGGATCTCTTTCCAAAGAGCTGATCCAAGCCCATGAGATTCTTCTTCTAGGAGCTCTATACCACGAACTAGGAACCACAGTAGCTCCACCATCTTCGACAAGGAGCCATGGAGTTTGCGATAACAAGCCTCAGGGAATGGCAAGAACCAAAAGTTAGGCTCCACCTGAGCTTCATCCATGTACTTCCTTAGTGCATTCACTTGTTGTTTTAGCTTCTTCTCCTTGTCTTTCAATGGCACCGGACCTGTACTGGATGGAACCAATGAGTCAACTAACTCATTAAGCGTCCGAAGGCTCTTGGAGAGTTGGGCTCTTGCCAAAGTAGAAGCCCTTGTGGGTTGTAGTAGGAGCTCAACAAGTATGGAGCAACACAGCCCTATGGAAGTCTCAGTGAGCCTTGCAAAGGCGAAGACGGAGGGGGGGCCATAATTTCTCCTGCCCAATATTACTAGTGTGGAGATGATAGCTGCGATTCCTCCTGCATGGCCATACATTCGGCTTCGTCGTAGAAAGCTGGTGAATATAATCCATGGGAGGAGCGCTAAGAACCTAAGTTCCATAAGATTTTGAGAGATGAATGATGCCAAGACTCCATAGACCGATCCGATGGCAGTCCCTTGCGCTCTATCATTCGCCAACTTAAATGTGGCCTCTCTCCATGGGGTGATGGTGATGGCTACGGTGAGACCCGACCAGTATCCATTATCTTTGCTGAAGAGAACTCCAAAAAGTACTGCGAGGCCTAAAGAGAGAGAGCACTTCAACGCACCCACAAGCTTTTCGCTACTTATCATCATAGAGAAAGCATTCTTGTTGTTCCTTCTTTCAGGGTTGGGCTCTTTCTGCACGCGATTGTGGTCTGTTTAGTGGTTGGCATCACCTTGTTTTCTTGGTTGCCGTTGGATGATGGAGTTGTCAGTGTTCCATTATGTAGGAGGTTAATGCAGAAAAGAAAGAACAATGGTGAGAGGTCGTTTAGATTTTGAGGGACTACATCAGGTAATGATAGATGGGGTTTATCTTGGAGCTCTATTCTAGCCACTAAGTTTTCTTGTCTTGTGTTAGTTATGATGTTCGCTTGTCTTAGTCTAACCGTAATGTGGTCTCTTAGGCTGAGCAAAACGCCTTTAAGTTGTCGGTCTAAAAATTTTATAGGAAATGATGTGGTGGAACTTAGAGCAATCTCCATTCCAGTTAAGGGTGTCTCTATGTCTTGCAACCTGTCTGATGGCACCTTGACATGGGTGGTAAGAACTTGAAAGGCAGCCTTTCCCATTGTAAACTTCCCTGTCCAAAAAATTGATTGTAATTTAAATCACAAGAGGAGAATTAAGTAAAATAATATAAATATGCAAAAGACTTTTGTGCACTTAAAATATGATAAATTGTTTGTGGATTTCTGAGAAAAAAAGCAAAATAGGACTAAAGATAAATGCCAATTATTGACTTATTACTCTTGGTAGCTGCATAGAATTGCAGAAAATTGCACCTCTCGTTTGTAATGCCGTCTACTTCACGTTCTTTTTGCAATAAAAATGTATACTATGCATTAAGGGATAGATTTGGTTGTATTCAATGACCACTTGCATCTCCATATAGTTCAACGTGCAACTTGAGGTGGGTAGAATTATATCCATGTGCAAGTTGATGGGCTAGTGGAGCCGTTCTACTTCCAAGGTCAACAATGTTAATTATGGCATTTTTCTAGATATAATTAATATATAGTAGATTACATGAACCCATCGAACTGTAAGGACTTAGCCCTGTTCGAAGAAAACTCCTGATTATTAGAAAACCAGCTATATATTTAAGTAGCTAATTGCGAATCATTACTGTTGCTCTCTTAATTTCAGTATTAGCTGTCCTGAACAAAGCCTTGATGTTACTCACACATCATTCAAGGCGCACAATTAGAGATACCCGGCACCAAAATAAAGCATGCACATGAGTTGCACGCAGCTGCTCATAAGGTTGATATTCGACCAATGCTGCATCAAATTCAATTCTACCATATAATCCTCAAGTGGTGAAGCTTTTTACTTTATCAAAAATATGAGAAAAAAAAAAGAAAGGTAAAGTTCATGAAATTTTCACCAGGATATATAACAAGACCTGTGAGAAAAGATATCTAGCAAGTTGAGAGGCTTTGCATTTTTTATATCTCCACATCATTCGAATTAGCCCTGCCCTGCTCTCATGGTTAATGAGGCCAAGTGCGTCCAACCTAAAACATGCTCAGATTGATAACAATTAATGAATTTATCAAGAACGCACTGCAATATAAATCACGCAGGAATTTCAAATATCGCATTATTTGACACACACAAACTTTTTCTCCACTTGGTGGTGGGCTGACAGGTGCCCACGCCCCGAACCAATGTGGTCCAGGAGTGTGGGATTAATTAATTAGGCAGCATTAAGCTCGACTCTGACATGGATGCCAGTTTGACCTACTTATTCACTAAATTCGATCCTCCGTGAGCCTCTGCGGGCCCTACGTGATGTGGATTCGATCGGTAAAGCCATCAAGCAGGGCCCGTAATTCAACAAGGTACGACGACGCAAGATAGCACTTCTCTTTGTATGTTCATATCTTATATATAAAAGGCTCGCAATATACGAGCCTTCAATCGTCTTATCGTTCTTCCAAAACCTTTTCTCTTATTTAATTTCCTCAGGTTCTGTACGATGGATACTTCGAAAGGTCGCTTGTAACTAAGAATAATAGCTTATCTTCTCTTTTTATTTGGTTCAACCTATAAGGGATTTGAGAGTTTATAAAGACGACTAGTTCTCTACGCAAAGCAAAAGCCAAGAGCCAGTCTTACTTGCTTTAGTTTTATATTCTGTAGAAGCTTAGCGCTCTCGGCGGCCAAGCATCTGGCCTGTGAGACTAACGCAGACATGCAAGCAGCGTTATTAGCATAAAAGGCGTTCACCAAAAGCCTCAGCCTCTCCGTCGCCATCTCCATGTATAGCTTGCTCTTCTCTCTTACCTACGATAAGAATAACACCACAAGTGCTTATAGTGAGTTGCAATTTTCATGACTACTTCTAAAATATAAAACGTCTTTAAGTCTTAGAATCCAGCACCACGAGACTCCTATTTCATGCGAAGAAAGCCGCTTTGGATCAAATTGCACGCGGTCTCTCATGGTAGGTTCGGATTTTGAGAATGGTTCTCTTCTACATTTTTTTTAAAAATTGTATAGAAATAAAAAAAAAACGCATTTGTAAAAATATGTTTGGTAATTGAAAATGAAAGTATTTTTTTTTGAAAAATACTAATCCAATGTAGCATAAAATTAAAAACAATTAAAATATATTTTTACTGTTTTTCATTAAAATAAAAAAGAGATTAAAAAATAAAGACTAAAGAACTTAAAGATATGACGATTAATAATATTTCTTCTTTAGCTTTTTTTTTTTTTTTTCACTTATCCTTGCATAAGGCTTTGTGTATAAATTAAGAAAATTATTTTCATCCACCAAACAGAAAGTAAAAACTGGATATTATTTTCAAAAATAAGAATAGAAAAAAGTGCTCCCCAAAACTAAACACAGCCTTATTTTCCCTGCAAAACTTTTCACCTAGATTACACATACCAGATACTATAGCTAGTAGCAATATATACGACATATATAACTACTTTCATACAGTAGTACGTTGGATTTAAATCAAAAAAAGAAAAATATATATGGTAGTTGCATTAGTACGTAAAATAGTCACCTCATAGCATGCAAGGCGAGGATAGGGGAATGCTAACGCAAGAACCGATGCGACCACTCCAACCGCAGTGCTAGCGGCGACGTTAACAGGATGCCACACGGCCTTGGCTTGGTTTGGTTCCACCTGTTTGAAGGGAGCTACGTAGATGATGACGATCTGGCCGAGGGCGATGCGCTTGGCGATCAGGTCGGCGGAGTCGGGCAGCGCAACCATAAACGAGCTGAGGACCACCGCGAGGGTGGTGGCGGCGATGGAGAAGCCGTCAGGCTGGATCAGGAACAGGGTGAGCATGGCAGGTAGCACGCCGAAGACCGTCCCATAGAGTGCGCTTGCGGCGCCGTACAGCGAGTCCCCCAGCGTCGCCTCCCCTACGATGAGAATCGCGGTCACATAGGAGAAGGCGGGGAAGGTCAGATGGCGGCGGACGACGCTTGGGGCGTAGATGGTCGAGACGCCAACGATGGTGCATGCTAGTGCAGTACGGAAGGCGGAGCTCAAGCGAGAGCGCCACAAGGAGCAATAACGATTGGATGCGAACGTTGATGGTGGGTTTGGGTGGTGCTGCTGCTGGCGGCGGCGGTGGTGGTGGCACTTCCATTTGGAAGTGTTGTGCTGCTGAGACTCATTTGGAGAGAGAGAGGCCAGAAAGTTGGTCGTTGTTCGACTGCTGGCTATCGATCGCAGCTCACCGCTTGCATGGAGTGAGCGTTGGAGGGGTTTAAGTAGAGAGAGCGCGCCAGAGGCAATGGGCAAGGCGACGAGGTGATCCACCTGATGGGCCCCAGAGCCTTTCCGTAACTTTTGACTTTTTTTTTTATTTCGTTTTTTATTTTTTATTTTTTATTTTTCGGGGGGTACTGTTTTGAGAGTGATCGAAATTAGAGATTCTTGGGCGTTTCTGGCCATTCTTTAGATGCCACTTGCTTTGAGGTATTAACTGCGTCAGTATTCGGTGTTCGTATTATCCGATCAGAATTATTTGAACTCAGTCTAGTACCCCAATTATCTGCCCTCTACTTTCTGACACCAGGGTTGTAGAGAAAAAAAGTGGCAAAAATGGGAGAAATAGCGAGCACTGATGTGACAGGTGTCCATTTTTCCTGCAAGGGCCCAGTGCAAGAAAAGGGATGATAGAAATAATTTTTTTTAAAAAATTAGGTTTAACTGACGACCTTCCACTCACTCAGCTTCAATATTTAATTTCTGTTGATGAATTATTTGATATTATTTTTATTATATACATATATATAGTTTTTATTATTTTACTTTATAACTACTGTGTGTGTATATATATATATCCATGCTTACTGTATGCTGTAAAAAAAAATTATATGTAATATAAAGATAACTGTACGTAATAAAAAAATAATTATATATAAGTATATAAACAATTAAAAATTAAAAAAATAAAGATTAAATGTTAAAATTCAATTCAAGAGTTAGACATTAATTTATTTAAAATAAATAAATATCTAAAAATCTTGCATGAAATGTTCAAGGGCCCACAAGGCATATATCTTAAAGCAGGGACATTTTTTTTTTTTTTAAGAAAATTAAAGCAGGAATGAAATCGCCTCACTATTGGGTTTCCCACATCTGCCACGAAGCAAAATAATCCCCTAGCTAATTGGTTTGCCAATGCCTTGTCCCTGCCACTGATGATTAAGCTTCTGTGGAGGCAAAATTTTCTAGAAGATCTGATGCTTAGAGTGAATGACCAGCGTACGTATCTTCGGACAGCCGTGCTTGTTCTGATTCTGTTCTTCCTTTTTTTTTTTTTACAATTTTCCTGCTGGATTCGGCCCTTGTTTATAGAAAGAAAAAGGTGACAAAAAAAAAAAAAAGGAGAGATAAAACAGCAATACTACAACAAGGATAAAGAGCGACTGATTCTTGGAAAGCATAATAACTTTTTTTTTTCACTTGCATACAACACCTCCTTTTTTTTCAGTATAAATATGTTTTTAATTTTGTCCATTAATATGAGAAAGAATCACTCATACTACAATCACCCAAATTCCAATATACAAAAATGGATTATCTAAGTTTTTTGACCACTAGAATATATATATACTTTAATGTACATATCCAAGTTAACTTTTCATTACCCAAACTAAGTTATTTGCTACATTTCTTTACATCTTTTTATTCATTTTTTTTAAAAAAATCCTATTGAGTAAGATATGAAAGTTCCTTAATCACAGCCTTCAGACTTGAATTCTGTCCGCTACTATTATTGTTGGATTAAGATCTTGTTCATAACTTGGCAATAATGATGTCAAAGGACATCAATTTCTCAACAGCTAGAAGTTTGAATTATCAGGGCCAGGGAAGTGAACTAAAGATTCTTTTTAAAAATTTCTAAAACAAGGCACATTATATATATAGATGATCCAAGGGCAAAATATTCATAGGTAATTAATTTATAAAGAAAGAAATTAGATGCAAAAAAAGAAAAACTATAGCTTATCGAGTTAGAACTGCTTAAAATATTAGCGAGTTCATTTGACATCAATCAATTTGCAAGATTCAAAATTGAGAATTAGTAATTAGTTATCGTACCAGTACTCTACTTTTAAATGTAGAAAGATTAGAGAATTGGATTAGTAAATCCCTATTAGTTCATAATTTAGAAGTAAAGTACTTTTGCGATTGTGCAATGATATCAAGCGCTTAAAAATTAGTGATGTAAAAAAGTATTTCAAATTCAAAGAATATTATAAATAGCATAAAACATGTCAAGGTGTCAACCACAAATAAACTATTTAAATGATAAAAAAAAGATCTTGCATGTTTAAGTTTTTATTGCTTTGGTATTAACTTTTTTTATGCTAATAAAAAAAGAATTAGTAAGGTGGTTAGATATTCGTTATGTAACTTCTTTTATATGAGATCTCTTGCATATCTAGCATTCTCTAATGATGATAGGCAAAATTAAGCGATATCCTAAGAGATAAGTAATTTATCATTATCTTTATAAAATATGTTAGATAACTTTTATAGCTTGTTTTTTTTAATCTTACTTTTCTTTATGAGCAAGAGGAAGAGGTTGAGTTTTCTTGTAAGTTTTTTTCTTTTTCTTGTTTTATCTTTCAATTCAAGCAAATCAAAATTTTTTTTTTTTTTAGAGTGCTCTCATTGGGATCTTCTTTGCATGTTCTTGTCTAAATAATTTTAAAAAGATTTTATCCTTGATCACCTCCTATTCCTTTCACTTAAAAAGAGAAAAAGAACTTAATATAAAATTGTATAATGAAGTTAATAAATCACATAAATAATAAACATTAATTATAATTAATTATATGGATATAATAAAATTTATTCCATAGAAAATTTTGTTATATTTATATAATTAATTAGGATAAAATATCAAATTATATTTTCTAATTTACCCACAGGATTAGAAATTAAGGGCATAATTTGATAATTTTTATCATATTTTAAATTAATCTAATTGAATTAATACTTCAGCCCACAGGCAGTTTTATGTCAGTAGATTCATATTTTGACGTATTTTACATTGGTGGATATGTCATATTGTTTAAAGAGCTTCAAAGTTTTGTAACATGAGTATGGTTATTTAATTTTTGCAGTTTGTCAGCCTGTTAATTTCTCTGATATGATTTGTGATGTTCCTGAGCTCAGGGGGACAATTATAAAATTTGGAAGGAGAGAACTCTCCTTCATCTAGGGTGCAAGGACATTGATTACGCCATAAGGAAGATGAACCGCCCTTGAAGATTCTGTTCTTTATGAAAAATGGGAGAGATCTAATCGTCTCTCAATAATGTTCATAAAGACCAAGATCTCAGATGGCATCAGGGGTTCCCTTGAGCATTATGACAATGTCCGTGACTTGCTGAAGGCGATCGATGATCAATTTGTATCTTCAGACAAGGCTTTAGCTAGCACCCTAATTCACCAGTTCTCATCCATAAAACTGAGTGGTATACGCGGTGTACGTGACCACATTATGAGGATGAGGGACATTGCGGCTCAATTGAAGAGACTTGAAGTTGAGATGTCTGACTCTTTTCTAGTGCATTACATTCTCAACACTCTACCACCGCAATATGCCCCATTTAAGATCTCTTATAACACACATAAGGATAAATGGTCAATTAATGAACTTATGACCATGTGTGTTCAAGAGGAGGGTAGACTTGCTGTGGAAGAGGGTGAGAAGGTAAATTTGACAACACCAGGAAAGAAAAAGAAATTTCAAGCAAAGGACAAGGGCAAGATTCCTGCCAAAGGGGACATTCAGAAAAGTTCCAAATGTTTCTTCTGCAAGAAGAAAGGGCATTTGAGGAAGGATTGTGCCAAGTTCAAACAGTGGCTTGACAAGAAAGGTACTCAACTCTCTTTTGTCTGTTATGAATCTAACATGATTAATGTTACTCAAGACACATGGTGGATTGACTCTGGTTCTTCAATCCATGTTACCAACTCCTTGCAGGGATTGCAAGACCTGCGGAAACCAGTGGGAAGTGAATGCTGCATCTATTCTGGAAACAAGATGTCATCACATGTGGAAGCCATTGGAACTTGCAAACTTGTTTTAGATAGTGGTTTTATTTTAAGTTTGGAAAAGACATTTTATATTCCTGGTTTTGCTAGGAATTTAGTTTCTGTTTCAAGACTTGTATCTTGTGGATATTCCTTTAAATTTTCGGATTCGTCTTTCAGTATTTCTTATGGATCTGAGATTATTGGATGTGGTACATTGTCTGATGGTCTTTTTGTCTTAATTTAGAAAATGACAATCACTATTCTTCTATGCATGTTGGTGTTAAAAGATGTGTCGTTAATGAGAATTCGTCTAATTTTTGGCATAGGAGATTAGGTCATATCTCCATTGATAGAATCAAAAGGTTGGTACATGATGGAGTACTTAGTACTCTTGATTGGACTGACTTTAGTACTTGTATAGACTGCATTAAAGGTAAGCAGACTAACAAGTCAAAGAAAGGTGCAAAGAGGAGTTCTCAATTGTTAGAAATAATTCATACAGACATTTGTAGTCCTGATATAGATGCATACCGTAATAAGTATTTCATCTCCTTTATTGATGATTATTCGCGTTACATGTATCTCTACTTATTGAACATCAAAAGTGAGGCACTTGATGCTTTCAAAATTTTTAAGGCTGAAGTAGAGAAACAATGTGACAAACGAATCAAGATCGTAAGATCTGATAGGGGAGGAGAATATACGGTAGATACACTGAGAATGGACAAGCTACCGGTCCATTTGCAAAGTTTCTTCAAGATTGTGGGATTGTTGCCCAATACACCTTACCTGGTTCTCCAGATCAGAATGGTGTAGCTGAAAGAAGAAACCGAACATTAATGGACATGGTAAGGAGCATGCTTGCCAGCTCCAAACTTCCTCGGTCCTTATGACTGAAGCCCTTAAGACAGCGGTGTACATATTAAACCGGTTCCAACCAAGGCTGTCCAAAAGACACCTTTTGAGTTGTTTAAAGGTTGGAAACCGAGTTTGCGACATGTACGCGTTTGGGGTTGCCCAGCTGAGGTGAGGATTTATAATCCACATGAAAGGAAGTTGGACCCGAGGACCTTAAGTGCATATTTTGTTGGTTATGCCGAAAGATCCAAGGGATATAGATTTTATTGTCCTTCTCATAGCACTAGATTTGTGGAATCAAGAAATGCTAAATTTCTTGAAAACGACTTAATTAGTGGGAGCGATCATTTTCAAGACCTTGGTCTTGGGAAAGGTCATCAAGATGCTCAATGCTCCACTTCAAGTAATGGACCGATTGTTGTAGTTCACAGTGCGCCTGTGTTCATGCACATGTTGAGCAACAGGTCCAAGAGATTCCACAAACTGCTGATCCAAATCCAGTAGACCTTGAAGTTCAGCAAATACCCGAAATTGTTGAACAACCTGTTGAGCAACATGATCTGTTTCACAGGAGAATGTTGAGGCAACATTGAGGAGGTCTACTAGGACTAGGAGACCAGCAATTCCTAGTGATTATGTTGTGTATCTGCAAGAATGTGACTACAATATTGGAGCCGAAAATGATCCTGAAACGTTTTCACTGGCCATGAGTTCTAATATATGACTTGTGGTACAAAGCCATGAAAGAAGAGATGGATTCCATGGCATCTAACAAAGTCTGGGATCTTGTCAAGTTGCCTGATGGTGTAAAAGCCATTGGTTATAAGTGGGTCTTTAAAACTAAGAAAGACTCAGAAGGCAACATTAAGAGACATAAGGCTAGACTTGTTGCCAAAGGATTTACTCAGAGGGAAGGAATAGATTACACGGAGACCTTTTCTCCTGTATCTAAAAAGGACTCCTTCCGTGTAATCATGGCATTGGTGGCTCATTTGATTTAGAGTTACACCAGATGGATGTGAAAACGACGTTCCTCAATGGTGATCTAGAGGAAGAGGTTTACATGAAACAACCAGAAGGATTTTCCTCTAGTAGTGGTGAGAATTTAGTCTGTAAGCTGAATAAGTCCATATATGGATTAAAGCAAGCCTCCCGACAATGGTATTTGAAATTTCATGATGTTATTACTTCATTTGGCTTTGAAGAAAACATCATGGATGTTTGTATATACCAAAAGGTCAGTGGGAGCAAGATTTGCTTTCTTGTGTTATATGTGGATGACATTTTGCTTGCGACTAATGACAAGGGTTTGCTATATGAGGTGAAACAATTTCTCTCAAAGAACTTTGATATGAAGGATATGGGTGAGGCATCTTATGTCATTGGCATAAAGATCCATAGAGATAGATCTAGAGGCATTTTGGGCTTGTCTCAAGAGACCTATATCAACAAGGTTCTAGAGAGGTTTGTATAAAAGATTGTTCGCCGAGTGTAGCACCCATTGTGAAAGGTGATAGATTCAGCTTGAATCAGTGTCCCAAAAATGAGTTCGAACGCGAACAGATGAGACCCATTCCATATGCTTCAGCTATTGGAAGCCTTATGTATGCTCAGGTTTGTACCAGGCCTGACATTGCATTTGTTGTGGAATGCTTGGGAGATATCAGAGTAATCCAGGTGTTGACCACTGGCGGGCTGCAAAGAAGGTTATGAGATACCTTCAAGGAACCAAGGATTACATGCTCATGTATAGACGGACTGAGAAGTTGGAAGTCATTGGATATAGTGATGCAGACTTTGCTGGCTGTATTGATTCACGTAAATCAACGTCAGGTTACGTGTTTATGTTAGCTGATGGAGTTGTATCATGGAAGAGTGCCAAGCAGACCTTGACTGCTACTTCCACTATGGAGGCTGAGTTCGTCTCTTGTTTTGAAGCTACCTCACACGGTGTATGGTTGAAGAGTTTTGTATCTGGGCTTAAAGTTGTGGACTCTATTTCGAGGCCCTTGACATTGTACTGTGATAATTCAGCTGCTGTTTTTATGGCTAAGAACAATAGGAGTGGTAGTCGTAGTAAACATATCGACATTAACTACTTAGCCATAAGAGAGCGTGTTAAAGAAAAGAAAGTGGTTATTGAACACATCAGCACTGAATTGATGATCGCGGATCCTCTGACTAAAGGCATGCCACCAAAAGGTTTCAAGGATCATGTAGCGCGAATGGGACTTAGTTCCGTGATGTAATGTCATTGTATATACTTGTTCTTGAATGAAACTCTTATTCAGTTTGGATATTTCTCCTTTAAGTTGTATACATATTTGTTTGTTTTGAGGAATATCATTATGTTTGGACCACGAATAAACATAGGGTTTATTCATTAAGTTATTTGGGCTATGCTGGGAAGTGTAACATATTGTGATACATGGAAGACAATACTCACATTTAGAGGAACTGTCGCCATGATCCGTATGTTAATATCGTGCATGGTGAAAATACATAGACCAAGTGGGAGAATGTTGGTTAATTTAGATTCCTACTGGCCAGGGAAATAACCAACTCCTAATTTTGTGGTTTATGTATTTTAAAATTTGAACGTGCAAAACAGCGGGAGTGAGTTTGCGACTCCGTAACCATCGCCCGAACGTGCTCCGAAATCTCTATGATGGCAGAAATTTTTGGAGGGTTTGTGTATATAAAATGGTCCCTGGTACCTGCTCTACGATATGAGAAAAACCACACACCATCGATCTGGGTAGAGAAAGGACCAGAAGAACCAGAATTCAAAGCTTCTTCCTTTTATTATTTTATTCCGAGGCCGGAACGATGGCGGGAGGTAATCCTCAATACTATTTCCGCTGCTTTACTTTATTTTGAAGTGCCATGTTGATCTAAATCACATTAGGCACGTTATTGGTTGTTTTACATTTGGTATCAGAGCCTGACGCCTCTGTCTCGTTTTGGCCGAATGCTTTCTGCTTTTGGGCTCTTCTTTATGTTGGATTTTGTTTTAAATATTAGAAAATATATATTTAAAATTTTATCCTGATCAAAAATAAAGAGGGGCAAGACGTTCTTGATTTCTATTTCTCTCATTTTAGGGATAGTCCAAAGGGGAGGCTACTGGTAGTACCCTGGATTATTTACCCAACGGGCGTACGGTAGGGATATTAGGGACGTACCAATAAGGGAGGCTGCTGTAGTACCTTGGTGCGTTTGACCCAACTACCTGCGTACCGGGAGAGTTAATAGATCATCAAGAATTATCTGAAAGGGCATAAGATCCGATAAACTCTAAATGCGATAAGACTTATGCCATGAAGCATGCATTTATCTGTTCACTCACCCTTTGGATATAGTTTGAATAAAGATAAATCCAAATATCTCATAATCAAATCACCATAAAAAGAGGAAGCATGGTTTCCTTGCTTCGGATATGTGCACACGGGATGAAACGTGACGGAAACATAATCAAAAAAAAGTGGCATTATTTAAAAAAAAAAAATTTGGATGCCAGCGCCCGTGGCTGGCTGGCTGGGCGCTGGCTGCCAGCGCCCATCATTAAAAAAAAAAAATGCCAGCGCAGGCGCTGGCTGGCTGTGCTGGCTGCCTGCCAGCGCCCAGGCGCCAGCGCTGGTTGCCAACCAGCGCTGGGCAACGCCCAGGCGCTGGCCCAGGCCTGGGCCAGGCCTGGCCCAGCGGGCATCTGGCCCAATTAGACTGATCCAGCGTTTGATTGGCTCTGTTGTCTGGGCCAACAGTGAGGCTGGGCCGTGCACACAATCTGAACTGTAGCAGGCTGGATTGCAGCAGTCTGGACACATCTGATCCAAAAATTTTGAGGTGATTGAGATATTTTGGTTAAATTAAACTATTGAAATTGGGTGAGGATGACGGGCTGTTGGCTCGTTCATTAAGTGATGGGCCATTAGCCTGGCATATTTATGTTCAATTATATTTAGAATTTGTGTGTGTAAATTTTGTGAATTATGCATGCATCTTAAGTGACATAATTGAGCATAAAATTTAAATAATGTCTAAGTGATAAATACAATTAAATAATTGAGGAGTAGCCACAGCATCCTTAATTATAAAATTGTATAATAAAGTTAATAAATCACATAAATAATAGACATTAATTATAATTAATTATATGGATATAATAAAATTTATTCCACAGAAAATTTTGTTATATTTATATAATTAATTAGGATAAAATGTCAAATTATATTTTCTAATTTACCCACAGGGATTAGAAATTAAGGGTATAATTTGATAATTTTATCATATAGTTTAAATGTGAATCTAATTGAATTAATACTTCAGCCCACAGGCAAGTTTTATGTCAGTAGATTCATATTTTGACGTATTTTACATTGGTAGATATGTCATATTGTTTAAAGAGCTTCAAAGTTTTGTAACATGAGTATGGTTATTTAATTTTTGCAGTTTGTCAGCCTGTTAATTTCTCTGATATGATTTGTGATGTTCCTGAGCTCAGAGGGGACAATTATAAAATTTGGAAGGAGAGAACTCTCCTTCATCTAGGGTGCAAGGACATTGATTACGCCATAAGGAAGGATGAACCGCCCCCTGAAGATTCTGTTCTTTATGAAAAATGGGAGCGATCTAATCGTCTCTCAATAATGTTCATAAAGACCAAGATCTCAGATGGCATCAGGGGTTCCCTTGAGCATTATGACAATGTCCGTGACTTGCTGAAGGCGATCGATGATCAATTTGTATCTTCAGACAAGGCTTTAGCTAGCACCCTAATTCACCAGTTCTCATCCATAAAACTGAGTGGTATACGCGGTGTACGTGACCACATTATGAGGATGAGGGACATTGCGGCTCAATTGAAGAGACTTGAAGTTGAGATGTCTGACTCTTTTCTAGTGCATTACATTCTCAACACTCTACCACCGCAATATGCCCCATTTAAGATCTCTTATAACACACATAAGGATAAATGGTCAATTAATGAACTTATGACCATGTGTGTTCAAGAGGAGGGTAGACTTGCTGTGGAAGAGGGTGAGAAGGTAAATTTGACAACACCAGGAAAGAAAAAGAAATTTCAAGCAAAGGACAAGGGCAAGATTCCTGCCAAAGGGGACATTCAGAAAAGTTCCAAATGTTTCTTCTGCAAGAAGAAAGGGCATTTGAGGAAGGATTGTGCCAAGTTCAAACAGTGGCTTGACAAGAAAGGTACTCAACTCTCTTTTGTCTGTTATGAATCTAACATGATTAATGTTACTCAAGACACATGGTGGATTGACTCTGGTTCTTCAATCCATGTTACCAACTCCTTGCAGGGATTGCAAGACCTGCGGAAACCAGTGGGAAGTGAATGCTGCATCTATTCTGGAAACAAGATGTCATCACATGTGGAAGCCATTGGAACTTGCAAACTTGTTTTAGATAGTGGTTTTATTTTAAGTTTGGAAAAGACATTTTATATTCCTGGTTTTGCTAGGAATTTAGTTTCTGTTTCAAGACTTGTATCTTGTGGATATTCCTTTAAATTTTCGGATTCATCTTTCAGTATTTCTTATGGATCTGAGATTATTGGATGTGGTACATTGTCTGATGGTCTTTTTGTCTTAATTTAGAAAATGACAATCACTATTCTTCTATGCATGTTGGTGTTAAAAGATGTGTCGTTGATGAGAATTCGTCTAATTTGTGGCATAGGAGATTAGGTCATATCTCCATTGATAGAATCAAGAGGTTGGTACATGATGGAGTACTTAGTACTCTTGATTGGACTGACTTTAGTACTTGTATAGACTGCATTAAAGGTAAGCAGACTAACAAGTCAAAGAAAGGTGCAAAGAGGAGTTCTCAATTGTTAGAAATAATTCATACAGACATTTGTAGTCCTGATATAGATGCATACCGTAATAAGTATTTCATCTCCTTTATTGATGATTATTCGCGTTACATGTATCTCTACTTATTGAACAGCAAAAGTGAGGCACTTGATGCTTTCAAAATTTTTAAGGCTGAAGTAGAGAAACAATGTGACAAACGAATCAAGATCGTAAGATCTGATAGGGGAGGAGAATACTACGGTAGATACACTGAGAGTGGACAAGCTACCGGTCCATTTGCAAAGTTTCTTCAAGATTGTGGGATTGTTGCCCAATACACCTTACCTGGTTCTCCAGATCAGAATGGTGTAGCTGAAAGAAGAAACCGAACATTAATGGACATGGTAAGGAGCATGCTTGCCAGCTCCAAACTTCCTCGGTCCTTATGGACTGAAGCCCTTAAGACAGCGGTGTACATATTAAACCGGGTTCCAACCAAGGCTGTCCAAAAGACACCTTTTGAGTTGTTTAAAGGTTGGAAACCGAGTTTGCGACATGTACGCGTTTGGGGTTGCCCAGCTGAGGTGAGGATTTATAATCCACATGAAAGGAAGTTGGACCCGAGGACCTTAAGTGCATATTTTGTTGGTTATGCCGAAAGATCCAAGGGATATAGATTTTATTGTCCTTCTCATAGCACTAGATTTGTGGAATCAAGAAATGCTAAATTTCTTGAAAACGACTTAATTAGTGGGAGCGATCATTTTCAAGACCTTGGTCTTGGGAAAGGTCATCAAGATGCTCAATGCTCCACTTCAAGTAGTGGACCGATTGTTGTAGTTCACAGTGCGCCTTGTGTTCGTGCACATGTTGAGCAACAGGTCCAAGAGATTCCACAAACTGCTGATCCAAATCCAGTAGACCTTGAAGTTCAGCAAATACCCGAAATTGTTGAACAACCTGTTGAGCAACATGATCCTTTTCACAGGAGAATGTTGAGGCAACATTGAGGAGGTCTACTAGGACTAGGAGACCAGCAATTCCTAGTGATTATGTTGTGTATCTGCAAGAATGTGACTACAATATTGGAGCCGAAAATGATCCTGAAACGTTTTCACTGGCCATGAGTTCTAATGTATCTGACTTGTGGTACAAAGCCATGAAAGAAGAGATGGATTCTATGGCATCTAACAAAGTCTGGGATCTTGTCAAGTTGCCTGATGGTGTAAAAGCCATTGGTTGTAAGTGGGTCTTTAAAACTAAGAAAGACTCAGAAGGCAACATTGAGAGACATAAGGCTAGACTTGTTGCCAAAGGATTTACTCAGAGGGAAGGAATAGATTACACGGAGACCTTTTCTCCTGTATCTAAAAAGGACTCCTTCCGTGTAATCATGGCATTGGTGGCTCATTTTGATTTAGAGTTACACCAGATGGATGTGAAAACGGCGTTCCTCAATGGTGATCTAGAGGAAGAGGTTTACATGAAACAACCAGAAGGATTTTCCTCTAGTAGTGGTGAGAATTTAGTCTGTAAGCTGAATAAGTCCATATATGGATTAAAGCAAGCCTCCCGACAATGGTATTTGAAATTTCATGATGTTATTACTTCATTTGGCTTTGAAGAAAACATCATGGATGTTTGTATATACCAAAAGGTCAGTGGGAGCAAGATTTGCTTTCTTGTGTTATATGTGGATGACATTTTGCTTGCGACTAATGACAAGGGTTTGCTATATGAGGTGAAACAATTTCTCTCAAAGAACTTTGATATGAAGGATATGGGTGAGGCATCTTATGTCATTGGCATAAAGATCCATAGAGATAGATCTAGAGGCATTTTGGGCTTGTCTCAAGAGACCTATATCAACAAGGTTCTAGAAAGGTTTCGCATGAAAGATTGTTCACCGAGTGTAGCACCCATTGTGAAAGGTGATAGATTCAGCTTGAATCAGTGTCCCAAAAATGAGTTCGAACGCGAACAGATGAGACCCATTCCATATGCTTCAGCTATTGGAAGCCTTATGTATGCTCAGGTTTGTACCAGGCCTGACATTGCATTTGTTGTTGGAATGCTTGGGAGATATCAGAGTAATCCAGGTGTTGACCACTGGCGGGCTGCAAAGAAGGTTATGAGATACCTTCAAGGAACCAAGGATTACATGCTCATGTATAGACGGACTGAGAAGTTGGAAGTCATTGGATATAGTGATGCAGACTTTGCTGGCTGTATTGATTCACGTAAATCAACGTCAGGTTACGTGTTTATGTTAGCTGATGGAGCTGTATCATGGAAGAGTGCCAAGCAGACCTTGACTGCTACTTCCACTATGGAGGCTGAGTTCGTCTCTTGTTTTGAAGCTACCTCACACGGTGTATGGTTGAAGAGTTTCGTATCTGGGCTTAAAGTTGTGGACTCTATTTCGAGGCCCTTGACATTGTACTGTGATAATTCAGCTGCTGTTTTTATGGCTAAGAACAATAGGAGTGGTAGTCGTAGTAAACATATCGACATTAAGTACTTAGCCATAAGAGAGCGTGTTAAAGAAAAGAAAGTGGTTACTGAATACATCAGCATTGAATTGATGATCGCGGATCCTCTGACTAAAGGCATGCCACCAAAAGGTTTCAAGGATCATGTAGCGCGAATGGGACTTAGTTCCGTGATGTAATGTCATTGTATATACTTGTTCTTGAATGAAACTCTTATTCAGTTTGGATATTTCTCCTTTAAGTTGTATACATATTTGTTTGTTTGTTTTGAGGAATATCATTATGTTTGGACCACGAATAAACATAGGGTTTATTCTTTAAGTTATTTGGGCTATGCTGGGAAGTGTAACATATTGTGATACATGGAAGACAATACTTACATTTAGAGGAACTGTCGCCATGATCCGTATGTTAATATGGTGCATGGTAAAAAAAAAAATACATAGATGAAGTGGGAGAATGTTGGTTAATTTAGATTCCTACTGGCCAGGGGAATAACCAACTCCTAATTTTATAGTTTATGTATTTTAAAATTTGAACGTGCAAAACAGCGAGAGTGAGTTTGCGACTCCGTAACCATCGCCCGAACGTGCTCCGGAAATCTCTATGATGGCAAAAATTTTTGGAGGGTTTGTGTATATAAAATTGGTCCCTGGTACCTGTTCGACGATATGAGAAAACCACACACCATCGATCTGGGTAGAGAAAGGACCAGAAGAACCAGAATTCAATGCTTCTTCCTTTTTATTATTTTATCTCGAGGCCGGAACGATGGCGGAAGGTAATCCTCAATACTATTTCCGCTGCTTTACTTTATTTTGAAGTGTCATGTTGATCTAAATCAGATTAGGCACGTTATTGGTTGTTTTACATTTGGTATCTTCAGACAAGGCTTTGTTGTCCGGATATGGATTTTCATGGTCCGAAATACTTTATCTGCTTTATTGATGATTACTCACGATTTATGTATCTCTACTTGCTTCATAATAAGAACGAAGCATTAGATGCCTTTAAGATATTCAAGGCAGAAGTAGAGACACAATGTGGAAAGCAAATCAAAATTGTGAGATCTGATAGAGGAGGTGAGTATTATGGGAGATACACAGAAGATGGACAAATGCCTGGTCCATTTGCGAAGTTCCTTCAAGAACATGGGATTGTTGCCCAATACAGTTTACCTGGCTCACCTGATCAGAATGGTGTAGCAGAAAGAAGGAACCGAACATTGATAGACATGGTGAGGAGCATGATTAGCAGCTCCAAACTACCTAAGTCCTTGTGGACAAAAGCTCTCAAGACAGCTGTGTACATATTAAATCGAGTTCCAACCAAGGCTGTTTCTAAAATGCCATTTGAGTTATTTAAAGGTTGGAAGCCAAGTTTGCGACATGTACGCGTATGGGGATGCCCATGTGAAGTGAGAGTATATAATCCACAAGAGAAAAAGCTGGACCCTAGGACCGTTAGTGGGTATTTTGTTGGATATGCCGAGAGGTCCAAGGGATATAGATTTTACTGTCCATCTCATACAACTAGGATTGTGGAATCGAGAAATGCCAAATTTCTTGAGAATGACTTGATCAGTGGGAGTGATCAATTGCAGAGCATGATTCCTAAAAGGGAACATTCTGATGCTCAACCTTCCACTTCAAGTGACAGACTGATTATCGTTCATAGTGCCCCTCAAGACCAAACGTGCATTATACAACCAGTCGTTGAAATTCCACAATTTGCTAATAATGAACTAGTAGATCCAGTCTCTCATGAGTTACCAGAGATAGTTGAACAATCGACTCCTCCAGAGGAGGTTGTTACAACATTAAGAAGATCTACAAGAGAAAGGAAATCAGCAATTTCTAGTGACTATATTGTGTATCTACAAGAGTCGGACTATAACATTGGAGCTGAAAATGATCCTGAAACATTTTTACAAGCCATGAATTGTAAGGAATCTAATTTATGGTATGATTCTATGAAAGATGAGATGAATTCTATGACAGTTAATGGAGTCTGGGATCTTGTTGAGTTGCCTGATGGAGTAAAAGCCATTGGTTGTAAATGGGTCTTTAAGACCAAGAAAGACTCGTTAGGCAACATTGAGCGATATAAAGCAAGACTCGTTGCTAAGGGATTCACTCAAAGGGAGGGAATTGATTACAAGGAGACATTTTCTCCTGTATCTAAGAAAGATTCCTTCCGCATTATCATGGCACTTGTTGCGCATTTTGATTTAGAGTTGCAATAAATGGATGTGAAAACTGTATTTCTCAATGGAGATCTAGAGGAAGAGGTTTATATGAAACAACCTGAAGGTTTTTCCTCTAGTGATAATGAGCAATTAGTATGCAAGCTCAAGAGATCTATATATGGATTGAAACAAGCCTCTCGGCAATGGTACTTAAAATTTCATGATGTGATTTCTTCATTTGGATTTGTAGAGAACATCATGGATCAATGTATATACCAGAAGGTCAGTGGGAGCAAAATTTATTTTCTAATCCTATATGTAGATGATATTTTACTTGCAACCAATAATAAGGTATGTTACATGAGGTGAAACAATTTCTCTCTGAGAATTTTGACATGAAAGATATGGGTGATGCCTCTTATGTCATTGGCATTAAAATTCAAAGACACAGACTTCGAGGTGTTTTAGGTCTATCTCAAGAAACCTATATCAATAAAATTTTAGAGAGATTTCGGATGAAAAATTGTTCACCGAGTATAGCTCCCATAGTCAAGGGTGACAGATTCAATTTGAGTCAGTGCCCAAGGAATGACTTTGAGAGGGAGGAAATGAAAAACACTCCATATGCCTCAGCTGTTGGTAGCTTGATGTATGCTCAGGTCTGTACAAGGCCTGACATAGCATTTGCAGTTGGAATGTTGGGGAGATATCAGAGTAATCCAGGTTTAGACCACTGGAGAGCTGCTAAGAAGGTGATGAGGTATCTTCAGGGTACCAAAGACTACATGCTTATGTTCAAACGGACTGAAAACTTGGAAGTAATTGGCTACTCTGATGCTGACTTTGTTGGCTGTGTTGATTCTCGGAAGTCAACATCTGGATACATATTTATGTTTGCTGGTGGAGCTGTATCTTGGAGGAGCGCCAAGCAGACTTTGACTGCTACTTCCACCATGGAAGCCGAGTTCGTATCATGTTTTGAGGCTACCTCGCATGGTGTATGGTTGAAGAGTTTCATTTCTGAGCTTAGAATTGTGGATTCTATATCTAAGCCATTAAAGATTTATTGTGACAATTCAGCTGCAGTGTTTATGGCTAAAAACAATAAGAGTGATAGTCGAAGCAAGCACATCGACATCAAATATTTAGCCATACGAGAACGTGTTAAAGAAAAGACAGTGGTTATAGAGCACGTGAGCACTGAGTTGATGATAGCTGATCCCTTGACTAAAGGCATGCCACTACAGAAGTTTAGGGATCATGTAGACAGTATGGGTCTTGATTATTTTATTTAATTCATTGTAATGATGAATTTTATAATTAATGAAACTCTTTATGATTGTGATATTTTTCACATTCAGTTATTTAGTGTACACATTTATTTGTGATGAGCATCATTAAGTTGGACCTAGAATAAACATGGGGTTTATTCATTAAGTTATATGGGTTTATGTTTGGGAAATATAATACATTGTGATACATGGTAAATAATACTCGATTTTAAGAGGACCTATTGCCATGATTCATGTATTCTGTTTCTTACTATAGTAATAGAATATACGGACCAAGTGGGAGAATGTTGGTTTTTTCTCCATTAAGCGTATCGGTTAGATATGATTAAGGTGGTCCTATATTCTGATCTTGAGGGATTGCGTGAATTCAAATTTTGAATTCATGATTGAGATAAGAATCTCTCAACCATATCCATTTAAAGCGGCGCCGATGGACAGATAAGCATAAAGGTTTATAAAATGGATAGGTCCCTGCGCCTGGTTTCATTGAGAGAGAAAGTTTACACCATCGCTGAGAGAGACCGCAAGGCGTGGAAGATCCTTATCCTCATCTAGAAGAAAATCAACAACAATGGCTGAAGGTATTTATCGATCTTTCCTTAATTAATTAGAATAAATATATTGGTCCCACAAGTAGCAAACATATCAAGCTGAGAAGAATGTGCATATAAATTAAACTCAAAGCCTTTCTTGATGATAAGTCCATGGAATTGGATGCTAGCGCTGGCTTGTGACAAGCGAGCACTGGCCTTGAGGAGGAAGGCGAAGGCGAAGGCGTCAGTAGGGAGCGGAGAGCAGCAGAGCTCTTGTATCTGTTGGTAGACATGGATGGCTTCTTTGGAATAACAACCCAAAGAATAGTTTTTATAAGATTGTTCCATATTCTCAAGCCGGCTTCATCGATTTGGTGGCGGTGGAGAGCAGTGCTGATGAGTTGGGAGTGCACCTGAATTGATGGGTGCCTTTTGGTTTAGTGTTTGAGGAGGAGAGAGAGAGGTGGTGTTCATAGGCTGCGTGTAGTTGGCTTCGGGTTGATCGATTTGGGAACAAATACAAAGGGAGAGGGAGGAGCGAAGGGGAGCATAGGATGTTCTTCTCAAGTGGAAGGATGATTGGTCAACCACGGCATTGGCCCTAGAGGGGAGAGAATTGTAGCCTTTGACTTTCATGGCCTGTAACTAAGGTGCTTCCAAAAAGCTATCAATAACTATACCAAGATAAATATATAAAAGAATATTTATTTAAAAAATAGTTAAAAATAATTTATTTTTTTAAATAATAATTTTATCATCAAGAGATAGCTCTAATTATTTTTGAGTTTTTTAAGACTATGTTTGATATGGAGGATAAGGAAGATATTCCTCGAATATCCTTCTTTATTTTCAAAAGCTAGAGGGATAGTTCTGAAAAAGTTTAAACAGAGGGGATAACCCATTTAACCATGGGTTATCCCCTGAACTTATTTCCTAAGGACCTCAGGAATAACTAGAGTTATCCCTTGATGGCAAAGCTGTTATTTTAAAAAGATGATTATTCCTTGAGCTATTCGATGGATAAATGCTATCATGTACACTTATCTAGGGATAGTTTTTTATGAATCAAACACTACCTTAGGGAATAAGTTCAGGGAATAATTCATAGTTAAACATGGGTTATTCCCTTTGGTTAACCTTTTTCAAAGCTATTCCTTATAATTATATCTTTTGAGGATAATGAAGGATATTCCCTGGATATCCTTCTTATCATCTATTTTAAACACAGCCTAAAAAATTAGGATTACCAATCTTATTATTAAAAAATACATTTATCTTTTTGTTATTAAAAATAATTGATTTTATTCTCTATTTATAATTAAAATAAAATATTTTTAAATATTTTATTATTATTTCATCATAATTATGTAAGGGTGTGTATCCTTTCATGATTATTTAAGATTAAAACTTTTATTATTCTATAATTATTTTATGAATAACCACTAAATACTAATTTAGATGCCTTCGAGCTGGCACTGTTAATTATAGAGATGAAGAATGGTGGATGATTTAAATGGGAGAAGAATATAAGAAATAGAATTGAGTGCAACCAGGAGAGTATGCCACCGCAAGTAAGACCATCAGAGGCCAAAAGGGAATGAATCCATTTTAACTTTTTTTAGAAAATATAGAGGAGAAGAAGATTTTGAGGGTAGATTACGGTTCCTCCTTCCATTCTTAGACGAGGATAGATGATTTAACCACCAATATCCAATCCTTCCGGGAGCAAAATCTAGTCTTCGCTGAGCCAATGGCCATGGCCACGGCGCTGATCAAAGCCTCGCTGTCTCCTCCTTCGCCATTACTAGCCAGTTTTGTGTTGCAGAATAAACTACTGTGGAATTCGTGGAACGCGAATGAGAATTAATCTAAAGGTAAAATAAAGGAGAAAAGAGTAATCAAACAGAAGACACAAAGATTTATGTGGACATAGACAAAAAATCTTTGTCTTCTGTTTGATTGCTCTTTTCTCCTTTATTTTTGTATTTAGATTAATTCTCATTCGTGTTCCACGAGTTCCATGGTAGTTTGTTCCGCAACAATTGGTATCAGAGCTCAAATTAAGATGAGTGGATTGGGAGCGCACACCAAGTTCGACAAGTTCGATGGCAAGGGGAATTTTAGTCTATGGCAGTTGAGGGTGAACGATATGTTGACTCGGATAAAAGTTCACAAGACTTTAAGGGGATAGAAGCCTGCTAACATGGAAGAAGATGATTGGCAAGATATGGAGTCAATCGCCTTCAGTACAATCCGGATGTGTTTGACGGATTCAATAGTATATGATGTAATCAATGAAAAGACAGCAAAGGGTTTATGGATAAAACTGGAGAGCCTGTTCATGTCCAAGAATGTCATCAATAAGCTATTCCTGAAGCGTGATCTATTCAGTTTTAGAATGGAAGAAGGTGGAGACCTAGGAGATCACATAGCCCAATTCAACCAAAAGGTTAGTAATTTATTACGCGTGGATGTGAAAATTGATGAGGAGGATAAGACTCTAATGCTTATATGTTCTTTTCCACCATCGTTTAACCAATTTAATACGACATTGTTATATGGAAAGGAGACGCTAGACTATGATGAAGTAGTGCAAGCTCTTAGGTCCCATATGTCAATGCAAAGTTGGAGATAGGAAACTCACAAGCTGAGGATTTGTCAATCAGTTCAGAATGTGGCAAGGGCAAAGAAAGGAACAAGAAGCAAAAGAGAGGAAAGTCTAGGGGCAAATCCAAGTCAAGGGTGTCAAAGCAGGAGTATTTCAAGTGTCACCAGAAGGGTCATTGGAAGAAAGATTGTCCTCTATTGAAGAATCAGAGAGCTAATAGGAAGGATGCAGCTTCAATTTCAGTTAGTATTGCTACAGATGCTTCAGAGGAGGAGGAGGGTCTTTTGGTAGCCTCGTCGAAAGGTAATGACTCACTATCTGACACATGGACATTGGATTCTGTATACTCATCACATTATACATCACATAGAAATTGGTTTCATAGTTATAAGGCCTGTGATGCTGGTAGTGTGACATTGGGTGATAATTATTCTTGTAAGGCTGTAGGGATTGGTAATGTTAGAATTAAAATGTTTGATGGTATAATCAGGACATTAGAGAATGTAAAACATGTCCATGAATTGAAAAAGAACTTAATTTCTCTAGGACAGTTAGAGAAGCAACTGTGTGGTTTTTCAGCAGCTCTAGGTAGTGGAATTCTTAAGGTTTATGTAGGAACTATAACTATGATGAAGGAAAAGCGGATAGAAAATAATTTATACAGGCTATTGGGTAATACAGTTGTTGGTAATGGGTATGCATGTTCATCAATAGAAAATAGCTCGAACACCACCAAACTCTGGCATATGCGGTTAGGGCATATCAGTGAGCAGGGTTTACAAGAACTACAGAAGATGAAACTATTGGATGGGATAACACGGTGTCAAGTTGGGTTCTATGAATTCTGTGTTTATGATAAACAGAACAACATTCAGTTCAGGTTCTCCTCACAGAGAGCAAGCAGGTATTAGAGTATGTTCACTCAGATGTCTGAGGTCCAACACAAATGCAGCAAAAGGCGGAGCCAGGTATTTTGTGACATTTATTGATTTCTCTCGGAAGCTTTGGGTGTACTTTATGAGGGAGAAGAGTGATGTATTCTCTAGGTTCAAGGAGTGGAAAGTCAGTGTTGAGAAATAGACTGGGAAGAGCGTGAAGTGCTTAAGGTCTGATAACGGGGGTGAGTACATATCTAATGAATTCATAAGTTTATGCAAGAAAGAGGGAATTGAGAGGCATTTCACAATTCCTAAGATACCTCAGCAAAATGGGGTTGCAGAAAGGATGAACAGATACTATTAGAGAGAGCCAGAGCTATGAGATTACAGGTAGGTTTGCCCAAGCAATTTTGGGCAAAAGCAGTGAATACAACTTGTTTCATTGTTAACAGGTCACTTTTAGTGAAGTTAGAGAAAAAGTCTGTAGAACAGGTCTGGACAGATAATGATGTTGACTATTCTGTAGTCAAGGTTTTTGGGTGTCCAGCTTATGCCTTAATCCCTAGTGATGAGAGAACAAAACTGGATTCAAAGTCTAGAAAATGCATCTTTGTCGAGTATATAAAAGGAGTAAAGGGATATAGACTTTGGGATCCTAAGGCGCAGAAGGTAATAGTTAGCAAGGATGTAGTCTTTGATGAGCAGGCTATGGTAAACAATAGGAATCATCTCAAGTAGAAACTATGGGTTCAAGTTCTAAAGTAAATATGGAACTTAAACCAGACAGTCCTTTGAGTTCAGTTAAGCTAGTAGTTGAAACAGAAGGCATTGATGATGATTCAGAGAGTATAGAAAGACAACAGTATCAACAAGAACACAGTATTGCAATAGATAGACTCAGACGCACAATTAGACTCCCAGCCAAGTATCGTACAGATGATGAATCAGCTTCTTTTGCTTTATTAACCAGTAATGGAGAACATAGTTTTTTTCAGGAAGCAGTATCAGTTTCAGAAAAGAAAAGTGGTTAGAGGCTATGGCTAAAGAGATGGAGTCACTGCATAAGAATCAAACACGGGAGTTGGTAGAACTCCCTGAGGATAAAAGGGCAATTGGATGCAAGTGGGTCTATAGAAAGAAGGAAGGAGCCTCAGAAAATGAAGGTATGAGATATAAAGCACGGTTGGTTGCTAAAGGGTACTTACAGAAACAGGGGGTTGACTACAATGAAGTATTCTCACCGGTGGTTAGGCATACCACTATTAGGGTGTTATTGGCCTTGATAGCTTAGCTAGATTTGGAGTTAGAACAGTTAGATGTCAAGACAGCTTTCCTTCATGGTGAATTGGAGGAGCAGATTTTCATGGAACAACCAGAGGAATTTGAGGAGCTAGGAAAGGAACACCTAATATGCAAGCTCAAAAAGTCTCTTTATGGGTTGAAGCAATCCTCAAGGCAGTGGTATAAGCGGTTTGACTCCCACATGTTGAGTATTGGCGTTACCCGTTATGAGTATGACTGTTGTTTATTCTTCAAGTCTCTGAAGGACGGTTCTTTCATTTATTTGTTGATTTATGTTGATGATATGCTAATTATTGCAAAAAATTTGAAAGATGTGTGTGACTTAAAATCCTTGTTGAGTAGAGAATTTGATATGAAAGACCTAGGTGCTGCTAAGAAAATCCTAGGCATGAAAATTGACAGTGATAGAAAGAACAGAAAGTTATGGCTCTCACAGAAGTACATTAAGAAAGTATTGGAGAGGTTTGGTATGGACAAGGCAAAGCCAGTTACTACTCCACTGGCTAATCATTTCAAGTTGTCCAGCTACTAGTGTTCTGGAACAGCGGATGAAGTGCAGTACATGTCAAAGGTTCTTTATGCTAGTACGATAGAAAGTTTGATGTATGCAATGGTTTGCATAAGACCAGACTTGGCCCAAGCAGTTAGTATGGTTAGTAGGTTTATGGATAACCTAGGCAAGGAGCATTGGCAGGCTGTAAAGTGGATTCTCCGATACTTGAGAGGGACGTCTGATTATGGTATTTGTTTTGGTACAGTGGATGATTCAGTTTTTGTTATTGGGTATGTGGACTCAGATTATGCTGGAGATGTGGATGATAGGAAGTCTACTATAGGCTATGTGTTCGCACTTGTAAGTGGTCTAATTAGTTGGAGGTCAGCCTTACAGAGTATGATTGCTTTGTCCACCATAGAGGCAGAATACATGGCTATAACAGATGCAGCCAAGGAAGCGTTGTGGTTAAAAGGGCTTGTCTCAGAGATTGTTTTGAGCAGCAAGCTTTGGGTATATACTGCAACAGTCAAAGTGCCATTGAATTGTCCAAGAATCTGGCGTATCATGCCAGAACAAAGCACATTGATGTGAGGTACCATAAGATTAGAGAGTTACTTCAGGTGAGATCCTATTATTGAAGGTACACACAAGAGATAATGCAGCAGATATGTTGACAAAGATGCTTCCTTTGGAGAAGTTTAAACATTGTTTGGACTTGCTCCAAGTCACAAAGTAATATTGTAAAGATGTTGAGGGCTCCAGGTAGAGGTATGGGTCCTCAAGGTTGATTAGGTCTTCTAAGGGAGCGGATTATTCGCCAAGGTGGAGATTGTTAAACAATGGCTCATAATCTTTCCAGAAACGACAAGCAAAAATTGGAAGTGGCACGTAGGTTTGGCAGCTATCATGAGCGAGCGGATCTGAGCGTAGGGATGGCAATGGCCCAGGGATGGACCGGGGCAGTCTATACCGGTACCCATCCCCGTTAGGAAAAACATCCCCATTCATCGTCCTGTTAAGCCGTTATAGTTAACGGAGCGGGGACGGGGATACCCGACTGGGCAAACGGCTACCCACGGGGTACCCGTTTACATAAAAAATAAAATTAAATTAATTAGGATAAGATATATCAAACGTCAACAACCAATCATTGATATTGATACATCTAACACATTAGCTTTAACATCATAACAAATCAGATAGGAAATGATCTATCAAATTCTAATTGCATTTCAAGAAGAATAATCTGTAAAAAAAAATTGCAACTTGGTAGCAAACAATAAGCAACAACATTAAAAATATTAAAATATAACAATAAACATACTCTAAATAATAAAAATTTCACTCCATGATACTTGCTGAAGAAGTGCATGATTCCTACAAAAAAAAAAGGATTTATTACTAATATGACAAATACTAGTACTACAAACAATAAGGATAAAAATATATTAATAAATAACAAATACCTCAATATCGCTAACATCACCATCATCCCAATAATACAAGTAAACATCATCCGTCTCTTTTGATGTATCTAACAATTTACCAACACGAGATAACAAAGTAAGAAAATATTATTATATACTTAAAAAATAATATATGCAGGATAGACGCTTACCTTTAAATTGAGTCCACAACCAACTTTGAGCACACATTAAAGCTTCTAATGTTGTAGGCAAAAGTCTACTACGATGAGGATTCACCACTCTACCACTTGTAGAGAAAGCAGATTCAGAATCAACTGTAGTCATAGGAATAGCAAAAGATATCCCTAGCAACCTTTTGCAACATGGGAAATTTCACTCCATTTGTTTTCCACCAATTCAACACATCAAAGTCATCACTATCAGGTGTTATAGACTCTTCCAAGTAGAAATCCAACTCTGTCTTGACTTTCTCCGCGGTAATATCTTGAGTCGCCAAAAATGCCTCATATCTACTTCTTTTCAGTGGTGGACGATTAGGCAGAAGAAACATTGAAGACCTACTGCTAGAACTCTTTTCCTTATGTTTGCCTTTATCTCTTGACTCATACTATTTAACTAAATTGGCTATAGTTGACTGAACTTTTTTAATTTCAATTTGGCACGCTCTTCCCCATAAACTAAAGGAAAATAGTATTCAAATGACTTCATCTTGTACCTTGGATCCAATACATTTTCTATGCTCAATACACCTTGAATGTCATCCCAATACTTGTTAAACTTCTCTGTCATCGCCAATGACATCCTTTATTTCTTGTCTTGCAGATGTCATCCACTCATAAAGTGATAACTTAATCTCAATGATCTCCATAAAAAAAAGATTAGCAGTAGGATATTTTAGGCTAGAGAACAAAACAGTAACATTATAGAAATTCTCTAGTCTTTTGCACAATTCACTAGCAACCTCTCAATCCTCCTCTAAAGGCAAACAAGTATACTGAGAATCACATTGCTTCAAGCGAGAGAAAATATCTCAATATTCCAAAGCAGTATTAAGCATCAAATATGTAGAATTCCATCTAGTTTTGCAATCTAAAACTAGTTTCTTAGTACATGCTATATTCAGTTGCCTTGCAGTTTCCTCAAATTTTTTATTCTCTTAGGGTAACGCATCCAAAATACGACACTATCACGCACATTTTCAATTCCACTCTCAAACTTACTAAGCCCCTCTTTTACAATCAGATTTAAAATATGTGCAGCACACCTCATATGAAAAAGCTATCACCCCAAAATAAGTGCACCTCGATCAATCTTACTTTTCATCTTTGAAATCATGCTATCATTCATACTACAATTATCAATAGTCAAGGTAGACAACTTACGATCAATATTCCAATCCAACAATGTCTCCATAAGTTTGTCGCACAGAACATCAGAGGTATTTGGAGCAGGCATGTAAACAAACCTATCAAATTCAAATAATTACAATATTAACATAACAGATATAAGATTAAAGTAAGAAGTGATAAAGAAATAAATTAGTACCTCATTATGCAATTTCTTAACACCTAATCATTATCAATGTAATGTGTCGTGACCACCATGTAATGCTTTCTTTGATTCGAAGAAGTCCACATATCTGTAGTGATAGAAACTCTACTTTTGATTTGGTCAAGAAGACTCATTACCTTAGTTTTCTCAAGGCGATATATCTTCAAAATATCTTTCTTTACTGTATTTCTTGTCACCATCTTAAACAATAATTGCAGATTATGGAAAAAAATTCTAAATACTGTATGGTCAACCATGGAGAGTGGATACTCATGCAAAATTATCATAGCTGCAAGGTCTTTTCTTGAAACCTCTAGTTGAAAGCATGTAAAGCAAGATTAGGGCTACCTTCCATCAACTTACTAGAACTAGCTGACGTTAATATTTGTTTTATATCTTTTATGGTTCGATAGAGGCATCTCTTCTAATGTTCATGCAAATGGGAGGTGCCAT
Organism: Calamus simplicifolius; assembly: GCA_900491605.1. NCBI lineage: Eukaryota > Viridiplantae > Streptophyta > Magnoliopsida > Arecales > Arecaceae > Calamus > Calamus simplicifolius. The sequence continues at coordinate 473,125 of UESW01004423.1, forward strand.
CATTGGGTCCTCCACCCACTTTCTTTTGATAGTAGTTACAAATTTCCTTCAAACTTCCATCGATCATTTTGCGTTCAAATGGTTCAAACTTCAGATCGTACAGACCTTGTTGGAGGAATAGAGTCAGTGGTTTGCATTTCAGGAGTTGAAGAATCTCTAATGGAGTCATCTAATGTGTTAGTATTAGATGTATCAATATCATCATTTGATTGTTCTCGATTGGTCTCCATCTTATCCTAAAAAATCAATAAATTATCATTAAGCACATAAGCTTTCAAACTATTAATAAAAACAAAGAATATCAACTAAGAAATTTTATTCTGCTTCAACGCCGCACATGGTTAGAGAGAGATTCCAACAAGAAAAGTTAAAATTTTATTCTGCATTATCTATCCATGTGACAGAGGTATACAAATAATATTTAAAAAAGAAAAAAATTCACTCTCTCTGAGATAAGGAAGAAGAGAACAAAAAAGTAAGAAAGAAAATAGCTAACAAGGGAAAAAAATAAAAAATAAAGATTTCTAACGTAACGATCGTAAAAAAGAATATTTAAATTTCAAAGCAAAAAATAAAGAGATATCTTTCTTTAACAATAAAAGAAAGAGATGAGCATACCAGAGAAAAAAAAGGTATTAGAGGGCATCGATGGAGCGTCGATGAGGCAGCGATTGAAGACGATGGAGTAGATTCAGAACTTCAGAGTTCAGATCAGCGATTGGAGACGATAGAGTAAGTTCAAATTTAGAACTTCAGATCGCTGCGTGAAAGAGGAAGAGCAAGAGACAGTTATATAAAGCTAATGGGGACAGGGATGGGTAAACAGGGATGGGCGGAGAATACCATCTCGGGCTATTTACCCGTTTAGCCGTTAATGAAAAATCCCAATTACCCGTTAAGCCGTTTAAAACGGGGATTCTCCGACCCGTTAAAAATGGTACCGGCCGGATAAACGGGGAAAACGGGAAAATTGTCATCTCTATCTGGGTGTGTAGCAAATTTGGCAACCCATGCCAGAAGCGGCAAGTGGGATCCTATGGATCTAGGCGGATTCGGGTGCACAACAAATTTGGCAACATAGCCAGCTGTTAGTGGGAGCCTGCCAAATGCATGGGCGTGCATAGATTTGGTAGCCCGAGTCAAGGATGGCATGCATAGATTTGACCTGAGTTAAGGATGGCGCGCATAGATTTGACAGCCCGAGCTAAGGATGGTAGGCGAACGAGTGTGACGCGCAGAGATAAAAACCCTAATAGATTTTTGTAGCCATAAGGCCTTTCTCTCAATAAAAAAGCAGAACCTCTCGTGGACGTAGATAAATTGCCGAATCATGTAAATCTTTGTGTCTTCTATTTGATTGCTCTTTTCTTCTTTATTTTGCATTTAGATTAATTCTCATTCGTGTTTCATGAGATCCACGGTAGTTTATTCCACAACATTTTGGACACGAGGCCGAGATCGCCCCCAAATTCCGTTGGATCTTTGGAATTAAGGGAATTATAAGCTCAAAGCCCGACTTCAAGAACAAAACTTAATACTGGAAGCTATTCAAATGTTTGAGAGAATGCTAGAGGGAGCGACTATTAGGCTGTGTTTGAAATAAGGATAAGGAATATTTTCTTATCCCAAAAGTAATAATTACAAAAATAAGTATGAAAAAGTTTAACAGAGAAAATAATTCATATTTAACCATGGATTATTCTTTGAACTTATTTTTTAAAAAATTAGAAATAGTTGAAACTATTTCTTGATGGTAAAATTATTATTTTAAAAATAATTATTTTTTTAGCTATCTTTGAATAAATTTTATCTTTATATTTATTTAAAAATAATATTTTAAAAATTAAATACCTTAGTGGATGTAGCTCGGAACTCGAGTTTCGATGGCCCGCAGTACTCGTCCGTTCCGTGCGCTCGAGATGCCGTGGCTTCTTCGTTGTTCACTCCCCCCCGTTCGTTTTGCTCTCCTTTTCTTCTCTTACTTCTCTTGCTTTTTTTTTTTTTTAAATATTTCCTCTTTCTTCTTTGCACTTCTATCATCTATGATGCGAGGACCAGCTTTAAGCAAAACACATTTTAGTAGAAGCCAAGTAATCTGACTTGATTAGCTCAAGTCATTCAACTATGTTTGCATTTGACCATGTGTATTTCATGATCATAAGGTAACAAATGCTTTTTTGTAAGGATTTGATAGTCAAATTTATGTTTAGTTGATCAGCACCCATTTCAAGTTGCAAGCATTCTAGAGAGGTATGTTTACAAATCAAGGAATCCTCCGTACCTTGAGTCCTTAGTGCCACCATTAATTATTTGGCTTGATGATCTCTTCATAATGTCATTAACTAGATAAACTTAATTACTGCATGGGGATTTTGTTTTTTTCCATCCATTTTACTTTAACACATGGGCTACGTTGGACTCGTGTTCTTCTCCTTTCCTGCTTGTTAGGAAGATGGTAGTCATGGTAGTTATACCGGAAAAGTCTCTTTTATTTGTCTTAGCTTTTGACTAGGTTTTTCCGATGGTAAGACCTTTTGATTTGAGCCAATATGTTTAATAAAAATTTTACTTCATCCAGTCACCTCCGTAAATAAAATCTCTTACGATCTCTTCATCTCGGACAAATAATAATTTTTAACTCGTTACTATTTCAAAATAACATTGCAAATGACTCTAGCAAACAGTATATTAAAACATTTTTTTTTAAAAAAATGACGCACGACAGAGACAAGCACTTGATATATTACGCATCAAGAGTGGAACCTTATAAAGCGGCCTCTCTGTTGCTGCAATATAATCTCGACCATTAACGTTAAGTTGATCTTAGCAACTAAGGTTATGTTTGAAATAAAAAAATAAGAAAAAATGACGCACGACAGAGACAAGCACTTGATATATTACGCATCAACAGTGGAACCTTTTAAAGCGGCCTATCTGCTGCTGCTGCAATAATCTCGACCATTAACGTTAAGTTGATCTTAGCAACTAAGGCTATGTTTGAATTTAAAAATAAAAGGAATATTTTTTAAATATTTTTTTATTTTTAAAAATTATAATTTTAAAAATTAATTTTAAAAAAAATTAATTAAAAAAATAATTCATATTTAATCATGAATTATTTTCTGAACTTATTTTCTTAAAATTTTAGAAATAATTAGAGCTATTCTTAATAGCAAAATTATTATTTAAAAAATATAATTATTTTTTTAGTTAAATACTATTTTGTATATTTATTTATTTTGAACCAAACAGTACCTAAATGTATGATTTAGCTCAAGAATATTCCACTTCACGCGCTCAACAAGGCTCTTTGATGGAACCGCGGATCAAATCCAACCACTTGATTCATGAGTTCCCACTGATGGCCCGACTCATGTTCTTAGCCTTCAAGCCGGCGCGGCGCGGCGCGTTCGCTAAGATCCCAAAATAGAATATAAATCCAGAACAAGATAGAAGCGAAGCTGGAATCTGGATACCGTGCACCTGAGCTCATAAAATGCGCCGGCGACGAGGAGTAAAACAAAAAAATAAAAAATAAGGGCGCATCGATGCTTTCTCCGGGAAAATATCTCCGATAATGCGAGAAAGGCAAAGGCATCACCGTGGAAAAAAATCTCCACGACAGATCGATCCGCGGGGTCCACCGGAGCCTCCGGAACGTGCGCTCGCCGACGTAAAAGCGGTGGGCCCCGGTGCGCGGGCTTCATGCCACGCTACAGCCGGTGCCCCAGACCACCGCAACGGAGAATGGGACCCCACCCACTCCCACGCAAAACATCCGTACGGCAGCGGTACTTCCAATCATCCAACGGAGTTCGTCTACGCTACACCGCTAACTTCACCGTAGAGTTCTCGTCCGACCTCCCACGGGAACGTGGCGCCGGTCAACTGCTCCTGCCACGTGGGACGAGAAACTTTCGGGCGATGTTGCGGTGTGGCGATATTGAGTTGCACTAATACTCGTGCACGGAGATGCGCCACACCACTCGAAAGATTTCAAAATTCAAGTCCCAGGATACGATTAGTACAAGATTAAATGATGAGCCACCCGAGAAAATTTATAAAAAGATCAGTGGACCTTCGGATCGAGAGATCACGACCGCACGATGGACCTAAGAGACTCTGGAGGAAAACTCTACAAAATTTATTTATTAAAAAGGAGAAGGAAAAAAGAAAAAGAAAGAAAAAAAAAAAAAAAAAAAGGAGAAAAAGCTGATCGAGTTCAGTCTCCGCCTAGAGGTGGAAGCGAGAGCCGGTGATGATGTAGCAGGCGACGCGGAACGCTGATACGAGGGTGGAGAGCGCGACAAAGACGAATCCGGCGAAGCCGAAAGCGACGGAGATGTATGCCTGCACGCAGAACGCGCTCTCCGACGAGCACGTGTGCGCCCCCTTCAGCTCCCGCGCCTTCACCGCCCCCGCCGCCTCCGCCGCCAGCAGCAGGTACGCGAATAGCTAATTAACCACGTTAAACCAAAAATAAAATAAAATAAAATGCGATGTTTAAATAAAAATCGAGCCTTTAAGGAAGATGATGAGTATTTTACCTGGTCGTGGGAGAAGTCGAACCAGAGCTGGAAGGGCTCGGGGAAGAGGGTGGCGCCCTTGAGGATCTCCCAGATGGAAAACCCCATGGCGGAGAAGGAATACAAGGCTACGATGGCGTTAGCGGCGAGGACGAGCCTGCAAAAGTACCGATTTGCCCCCCGCGGCCGGGAGCTCAGCGCTGGCAGGAATGGTAAATACGGGGGAAGGGGAAGGGCGGAGTTGAGATACTATTATTACCTGAAGGGGTTAAAGCGGAGCCAGGAAGGGGAGCCGGGGGAGCGGGAGGAGTTGGTGGCCATGAAGGTGGCGGCGGCGAGGCAGAAGCAGAAGGAGGCGAGGCGGAGGAGGAGGATGAGGGCGTTGAGGCGGCGGATCTTCTGCTCGGAGACGGTGGAGTGGAAGGGGTGGCGGCCGACGGCGGGGGAGGGGAGGCGGGGAGGGGGGGCGTCGCCGTTGCGGAGAGGGGATGGCATCGCGGGAGGGGAAGAGTCATGAGACAGAAAAGGAGCGAGCGAGAGGGGAAAGGCGAGGTGGTACAAAGCGAGGCCTCCTTTTTTATATTTTTATTATCCTCGGAGCGCCGTTGGAATCACGAGACGAGAGCTGGGGGGAGGAACGGCCGCTTTCCTCCTTTGTTTCTTTCGTTATTAAGGCAGGAAGTAGAGTAGAGGTGGCGGTGTGGGGAGGTGGGGGCGGGGGCCATGGAAAGGCCAAGCGATTAAGGCGTGGGGGACAGAAAACCAGGAGGCGAGTCTCGGACCCACTGCCCTTTTCAATGGGAGGTTGAAGTCCACAGGGGACATCAAATTTTCTCGTTAAACCGCTTCACATTTGAACACGGTTTAAATGAGGGGGTCTGACTTTGGGGTAATTTTTTATAAAAATAAAATTTGTAATTTAAAATGTAGCATTTAATTTATTTAAGTTAAGCTCCATACGAATTTGTTAGAACTCGTTACTCACGTCAGGATTTTTTTCCTTGTTTTGAGAAATTAACCCTTCTTTTATCGTAGTAAGCAAATCTCATATGATAGCTTATAATTTTTTGAATTTAAAATATTTGATAAATTTTTTTATAAATTAATCATAATTTTTTATGAATTGAGATAATACAGGCACACTTTCAAATTATGTATTCAAGTATATTAGTATATTTTTATTGCACAAATATGTTTTGACGTCTAATTTAAATTCAATACTTACATCAAGTCGAATACTAAATTTTCAACACAACATCTGATGTCAAATAAATTGAGTAAAAATGAACTTCAAAAGATATATGAATCTGATGATCTCCTGAAGAACATCAAAGTAAAATGGATTCTCAATTCCTCTCTTTCACTTCTTTCCTCTTGTCTTCTTATTTTTCTTTTTCTTTTAGCATCCAGTCTCAAATAAAGCTTGTGTCAGACGGATTAAATGCTGCATTTAGTGGAATCAAACTATATCTTAGATGAATCAAGTATAATTATTTCAAAATAAACTTTTTGGTTTAATTTTCCTATGTCAAAGCTCCAACTACCTCAAGGGAGAGGGGAAAACAAAGAATTGTAGTTCTCTGCATTGTTTAATTCATCAAATTAACACGGTCAATTTTGTAGAGGGGGGATGGGACCGGGATAAAAAGTGACTTTCGATTAGTCAACTGAGGAGTCCTTATCTGATGTCAAACGAAAGATTAAAAGGTGGTATCTACGCTCTACTGCTACTTTAATTTGACCAAATCTAAGGTCGACAACCGATTATTAATTGCCACCAACCGTCCCTAGTCGTTGGCAGCTCTACCATTTGGTTGCTGCGCTAGCTTTCGCTTTATTTGCTTCTGTTTTTCCCTGGTTCTTGGATTCAAGTTTCAAACAAAGGTCCAGACTGAAACCCCGTGGCTGCCTACTGTTTCTGTAACGTATCGGCATATGATCTTTATTTCTTAAGAGCCTTTCTTTATTAGGACTTGTTAAAGTTAATTTTGATGATAGTGTTCATGATTGTTTGACAGGTTTAACTTTTGTGATCATAGGCCTAATGAATCATTGATGGCGACTGATGGTTTTGGCCTTCTTCTATGCCATACGTAGCTTAGGCATTCGTAGACTGATCATTGAGGGCGACTCTATCACTGTGGTTCGCTGGCTCCGATAGAAACTGAGCGATCCTATGCTTACCAATCCTTTGATATGCGACATTCGGTTTATACTTCATCATGCTGATATAGTCCAGATTCGGTACATTTATCGGGAAACTAATTCAGCGGCTGATTGGGTTGCTACTCTGGACTGTGGTATTGAATGCCGGATGATCCGTACTCATCAATGCTTTTTCAAATTTTATACTTTGATATATCGAATTTGACTCAATCAAAACTGATGTTATTGCTCGTTTGTATAAAAAAAAAAAAATCATGGCTAAGGTTGTGGGTCCAGTACTCCTGTCTCACCTTCCCTCCGGGTGGGATCACGCTAGAGAGGACAACGCTGTAAGGACCACCGTTCAGTCTAAGGTCGACTGAGTTGCGTCCAGTTCAAACGTTGAATGATCTCTCATCTGGGACAGCTTGATGCAGTTGGATTATTGTTCGAGTAGGTTGCCATCTTTCGTTAGAAATAAATTAATTAAACCAAGGGATATCGTGCAAGCAATTAAAGCAAATTACCACCAACCAAGGGATACCGAGAGTTAGGCCAGCTGGCTTGTCATTCCGGCGGGGAGATGAGAGACTTGAGACAGTGAGTCCTCACAGATCGATTTGGCTACAGGCTGAAGCATTAAACTGCTGCTGTAATTGATTAATTGGTTGGTGAGGAGCTATCGATCCTGGACTAAAAGTTCTTCGGCCGTTATCATCACATGGGAATTTGTTGATCAACTTGTACGGTCTTATAGTGTGGTAGCTAGCCATCACGTAAGTCGATCCTCCTGGACCCAGAGATGAGATGGAGCGTGGCTGAGGATTTTCTTCGCATCCTCATCTTTTCTCATTAACGTCGTACGCTAATTTTTTTCATCTTCAACCTCATCCTCTTGAGGATGATTTTTCAATAAAAATTATAAAAATAAATTTAATAGTTATCCCTTAAACTTATATTTATTACTAAAATAATTTTTTAAAAAAAATTAAATTAAACTAAGAAATAAATATCATTTAAATATATAAGTATATAATATTTAAGACATAATCGATAAGACGAAGATTATAGGGTAAGAATGTATTTATTTTTATTTTATAGTCAAAACGAAAATAATAATCGTTCTTCTTATAAAAGATAAAAGAATTTTGGCGGTTTTGCTTCAAATAAAGTAAGGTAGGTCGGACTAGACTTTTAAAAGTGATTTAATTTTTATTTTTTCCAATTCTAAAAGTAACTCTAAGCACATCACTCTTTTAAAAGTTTAAACTAAATATTAAATTAAAGTAATCCTACCTACTATTACTCAACTTTGAAATGGAAGAGTCCTCAGATTTTTCTAGCTGGGTCCAACAAATTTAAAAGTCGAAATCCTAATGGTCTGTCAATTATGGCAAATTTTATTTTTTTAAAAATGGCAATATTGCGATAAATAAATCTTAAACAATTTCACAGAGAAAGTGTTATTGTAAAATCTAAAATTTTATTTAGACTAAAAATATATTGCAGCAAATAAATAGTGGAATAATTTCATGAAAAAAAAAACTTAACTTATTAGAGCATAATCCATGCTCAAATATTTCATAAAACTTACTTAAACCTAAAATGTTTAGATGTCACGTGTCTTTGCAAATGCATCATAAATTTTTTTTTTTTTTTTTCAGATCATTTGAACGCATTGTCTTGCACGTATGATTAATTATCCCAAGCAAAATAACATTGGTTTCAAACGTCATCTCACAAAATTATGAGGTCGAAGTTTGTTTATAGAATCGGAAAAGAAAAATCCTCGTCCACATACTGCTGTAAGGATGACTCCGAAATCCTTGTTGAGGACTTGAGGTGATGTTTTCTTCCACGTTTCAGATACTCGGTCAAGTCACAAATCTGAAAAGCACCCAGCCGCCCCATGAACCGAGGGTGACATCAAGCCTAGCCAAAATAATCCTCGAGTGTGTGATAATATAATATATGAATCTTACGTTCCGAATAACGTTGCACATTTTCAATAGTTTTACGCATGCTAATCGGAAACATTAGCTCAGATTTTAGAATATAAACTGGATTAGTTTATGGCCTTGTTAGGTTCCATTTTATATTATGTTATATTTTTTTTTACTTTTATGTAACTAGAACATGAAATATTTTAATAAAAAAAAGTAAACATTCGATATAAAATCATATATATATATATATATATATATATAATAATATATAATAATATTGCCGCCGGGATCTGTCCTCCGATTCGGGTGCGGTCAGTCTCCTGGTCTAGGCTTCCTCCTGGGCGGACCTGCACAAAAGTCCTCGCGTGAGAGGCGTTGGGGGTGGCCCTCCGCGGAAGACCCTCCGGCGCTCAAGTCAGTGGGGATCGGAGATCAACAGAAAAATGAGAGAGGGATCTCTCCGGGGTGTCTCTCCAGGGGTGGCCGATCGGGAGCTCTAGGGGAGCGCTGACGAGTAGTGGGGAGAGTGAGAGAGTGAGAGTGAGCCAGGGCCGTGAGTGCATACCTGAGAGAATCTGGGGGTGTCATATTTATAGGCGATCACCTGGATCTTGAGCACTTTCTGAAGGTTCGAAGGTTATTAGGATACGGGGATGAATCGAATCAGGCCGTTGTGGGGCCGGTGGGATCCGTATCTTATTCGTTAAGGGATCGGCGGCTGGGAGAGCTCTTTGATGGCCTGAGATCTGATAGATGCGTAGGTCCAGGTAGCTATATTAGGTCCTAGGCCACTCTTCAACATAATTCTTTGCCTGGATTCTGTTACGATAGGTCTAGGCCCTCCCGCGTCGGGTTTCACGGAGGTAAGGGAGAAGCCGAGCCATGGGAGGCTCGGGAGAAGTCGAGCTATGGGAAGATCGGAAAGGTCGAGCTATAGATAGATAGCTCGGGGAAGTCAGCCAGGGGAGGCTCGGGGAAAGCCGAGCGAGCTCGGAGAGGTCGAGCCATAGAGGGCTATAGGTAGCTCGGGTAAGCCGAGCTATGAGAACTCGGGGAAAGCCGAATCATGGAGACTCGGGAGAACGAGCTACAGGAAGCTCGGGGAAGCCGAGCTATGGGAAGCTCGGGAAGGCCGAACCATGGGAGGCTCGGGGAAGCCGAGCTATGGAAGCCCGAAGAAAGCCGAGCTATGGGAAGCTCGGGGAAAGCCGAACCATGGGAGGCTCGGGGAAGCCGAGCTATGGAAGCCCGGAGGAAGCCGAGCTATGGGAAGCTCGGGGAAAGCCGAACCATGGGAGGCTCGGGGAAGCCGAGCTATGGAAGCCCGGAGGAAGCCGAGCTATGGGAAGCTCGGGGAAAGTTGAGTTATGAGTAGTTCGGAAAGGTTAGGCTATGGAAACCCGAAAAGGAACGAGTCAGAGGTCGCATGGTCTGACGGACCATATTAGTTTAGCTTGTTCCTCGGGTGCATATCGTAGCGGGCAGAGGGATTTGGCTGATCCTAGCCCCTTCGCACGATTATCAATGCAATGACGATTCTACCCCTCAACACATGCCCCCCACTCCCTAGTTCGAAGCGTAGGTTCGGGCATAGGGAGTATAGGCTTAGGTGGCGCGATCTGCATTTGGGGATGCGTATTTGATTGCCTGCGCAATGATGCCCTAATTAATGCCGTTGGGTCATCTTGCCTTTCCGAGACGGATCCGTCATTCTTAAGGGCGAAGGCAATGCTGGGGAAGCACCGCGTGGGAAATCTCGATTTTCACGGCACCCGTAGCGACAGTTCCGGACGCCTAGGTTGGGATGTCTCGTCCTCATCCTGAGGCGGTTTCGATTGGAAAAATGGAGTCGTGGCGGCACTATCTTTATTTATAGTGCCCCTCCCGTTCTTCCTTAAGGAACTTCGTCTTCCTATTCTCGCTGCGATTTTGCTTAGCGTCTCTTGCGATTGAAGATATGGTGAGCCCAAGCGACCAAGCTTCGGAGGTGACCTTGGCGGATTTGGAACGGATGCGCTGCTTGTACAAGATCCCCCAGAATGTTGTCTTGTTGCCCCCGGCGGCTGAGGATAGGGTGACATCCGGATTAGGGATGAAGCTTTCTGTTATGAGGAAAGCTTGAGGGCAGGTCTCCGTTTCCTCTTCATCTTGGTGCGGGAGGTGATGAAGTTCTATAATATATGCTTCACCATGGTGGCCCCCAACAGTTGGCGCAACCTCATCGGGTTCATCTCATTGTGCAAACATCTCGGGGTGACCGCACTCTTTCGCTGTTCAGGGTATGCTTCAATCTGGTCTCCGGGAGGGCCTCAGAATTACCTTACATCGGTCCCCGGAGGTCCTTCAAGATGATATCGGACAACCCATCATCAATAAAGGAGTGGAAGTCGCGATTCTTCGTAGTCGGGGGGAACATCGGTTTGGATTTCCCTCGGGTGTGGGGGCAGTACGTGAAGGATCCGGAAGTGCACCCGAATTAACTGATTCGGAGAAGAGGGATCTGATTGTGCTGCGCGGCAGCCAGGCGCTCCCAGCCAGCGTTCTCCTATCGGAGGACGCTCTCTTTGCGGCCGGATTGAGCCCCGTCGATCCTCGCGGTGAGTATTACCCCATAGTTGATAATTTAGTGTGGCTCCAACTTTGATTTCTGTGTGAATTAACGGGCGAATCATATTACTGCTATAGCCGAAAGGTCGGCGCTCGCAGATCAGATGAGGGAGGAGCTGGGGAAGCGCCGCAGGAGATCTGGCTCCAGCAACAAGCACCGGTCGAGAAGAGGTCTCGCCCCTCCGGCTCCCGCTCTAGGGGGTCGGGGAAGACGGTGATAGTTGGCGCTTCTCGTCGCCGCAGTCCGAAACCACTGAAGCTCCGGTGGGGCGCGATCTTTCAGCGCCAGAGGAGGGTCTGTCCAGGGGTGAAGACCGGGAAGCCGCGGGGGTTTCGGAGGAGGCTGCTGAGGTTTCCTCCCTCCCTGTTGTCGTTTTATCCGATGACGGCGAAGGGGAAACGCCGGCTGGCTCGGGGGCCCCTGCAGACGAGGCGGTCCAGTCCTCCCCATTGGAGGCTAATGGTTCGGCGAGGTTACAGGAGGAGGTGGGAGCGACCTCCGCTTCCATCGAGGCAGGGGAAGAGGTCGCGGCTGCTGAGATTCGGCCTGGGTCGCCGGGAGAAGAGCCAGCGGTGACGAGGAGATGGCCGAGCCTGCCGAACCGACGACCGAAGTCCGCGGGGAGCTTTCCGGTGAAGGGCCTTCCGTCGAGGGACAGGAGGCTCCGGGGGGAGCAGGAGTTCCTGAAGGGCCCGTTGTGGGCAGGGGGATTTCTGAGGGAGCAGAAGCAGGAGAAGAAGAAGAGGAGGAAGGAGAAGGAGGGGAGCCGGCGAGTGAAGGAGATGCTTTGGCCGGAGTCCTCCTTGCCGGGGCCGAAACGTCCGAAGTTTCGCAAGCGAGGGCCCTGGCGGCGGAAGCTGGCTATCAAGAAGCTCATGGGTCGCGGGTGTTCTGGATGGCTCCCTGGGAGCGGACTTCCACTCACGCGACCCGGAAGTGAGCGCCAGGTTCTCCACTCTGATGCAGTCTGCGTTCCAAGGAGAGAGAGTTCTTCAATAGGAGGGGGTCATCCGGAAGACCTTGTCGAGATGGCCTTCCGTCATGCTGGGGTGCCAAATGAGGCTTTCCTTCTCCCCGAGATCGACGACCTTGCTCTTACAAGGATCGCCACGGACTACGTGTCTCGGTAAGTTATTGCACCAAAGTCGGGTTTTAGTCAGTTAGTTCGACTATCTTTTATGCGTGTCATCCTTTTTTCGCAGAGCGCCCTGATCATGAAGGCACTGAAATGGTGCTTGCATCTGGCTGTTGGAGCTTGGGCTCGGGCCCGCTACGAGGCTGATCACTTCAAGGAGAGGGCAGATTCGACTGACAAACTCTCTCGAGCCCTGGTGGTCCTGCAAAGGGAGCTCGGGGAGGCTCGCAGAATTCTTGCAGCTGAGAGGGAGAGAGCCCCTCGACTCGCTGCATAGGTTGGTGAGCTCCAGCGGGAGCTTGGGGAGACAAACAGGATCCTCGCGGTTGAGAGGGAAAGAGCCTCTCAACTCACCATACAAATTGGCCAGCTCCATGGCTTCCGCGAGCAATCCGAGAAGGCTAGTCTGGAGCTTTCTCAGGCCAGGGTGGAGCATGAGGGTAAGGTTAAGTCCATGCAACTATTCTTTGATAAGAGGTGGGACCAGCTGAAAGCTAGCCACGCTGAAGATAAGGCCAGTTGGAGCAAAAGGCTCGAAGAGGAAGAGCACAAATGTCGGTGGCAGCAGGATCACCTCACCCGCCTAAATAAAGAGCTCGCCGATACGAAGGATTGGCTGAAGTGGTCGGATGAACGGGCTGCCCGACTATCTGACGAGGTCGACTTTGCCCGTCAAGAGATCGGAGATACCCAGACCCGGGTAGATGAGCTAAAAGAGAGCCTTCGGCAAAATCAGTTGGCTAAGTCCAGGGCTCTCAACAGGGTCCACGTGCTGGAGGGTGAGCTAGCCCACGGGAGGAGCAGGTATGGCGCTATTAGCTTCACTTGTTTTGATCTTTCGATTTTCGCTTTACTCGGCTTTTTGCCTGCAGACGCACAAGATGAGGCAGAAATTCCAGGGGCGGTTAGTGGCGTTCGGAGAGGAGGCGGCCTCGAGGCACCGAAGGATCTCCGAACTGGAGAAACAATTAGCCGAGGCAAATGCGCAGCCTCTTCGGCGGTGGAGGAGTACAAGAAATCCACCGAATTTATCGACGAACGTAGGGCGGCCTGCGCCGATCCTTTCAGCTAGGGAAAAACGAGGCGCGGGCTAAGGTTGCCCAGCTTACCCTGACCTGGACCTGTCGTGCTTGGCAGTCGAACATTACGAAGCATACACCCCGGGGGCCGAGGAGGACGAGTATGGAGAAATATCGGATGTCGACCTCGAAGCTATCCTGGGGACCGATGCGACTACCGACGCACCCCGCCGTGACACCTTCGAGAAGGGGGGGCCAAGCAATGCCCCTGCTGATGCGGCCGCAAGAGATGCTGGGATTGACCCCAAGTCTTGACCCCTTGGGGGACTACATGTGCTCTTTCTTACTTTTGTCCCGTAGTTCGACTGGGAATCAATAGATGGATTGGTCGTTTTTTATTTGTTTGTCTTCCCTGGATGATTTTTGTCTCAAATTTTGGAGGAATATCCTTGTAGAGGCCAAGGCATAGGGATTGTCTCGACAAGAAAGGTCGGACGGTAACATAGCCTGGTACAAAAGGAAGTTGAGAGACGATTTAACTCGACTTAGGCCGAATGACACGTGATTCGACCAAGCTCAAAGGATGAGATAGCCTTTTAAGGGCCGAGGGACAAAGTAGTTCGACTAGGGCCGAAGAACGAAATAGCTCGGCTAGGCCGAGGGACGAAGTAGCTCAGCTAGGGCCGAAGAACAAATAGCTCGGCTAGGGCCGAGGGACGAAGTAGCTCGGCTAGGGCCGACGAACGAAATAGCTCGGCTAGGCCGAGGGACGAAGTAGCTCGGCTAGGGCCGAGGGACAAGTAGTTCGGCTAGGGCCGAAGAACGAAGTGGTTCGGCTAGTAGCAGATACTTCGGTTAGTTTCGAAGCATAGAAATAGTTTTGCCCAGAAAGGGGGCATTAGGTGATGCCTAGGCCTCACACTCAATCAGACTGGGGTCATTGCCGAGGAACGCTCGGCATCCGCGCCCCCTTTATCGCATTGTCAGCATTCTATCTTTTCTCAGGCGAGTCAATTTTCGTTTTGCCGAAATGGATGATACGGCTTTGACGCCAGTAGAAAGCTGCTCTAGAGCCTTCCGAGAAGCTTTTATTGCGTTGGTCTTTTCCCACGCGGGTTGTTTCGGCGTGTGACGCGAGCGCTTGCCCGCCATTGGAGGATGTCATTTTCGTAGGACGATCTCCCGGATCTGCCAGCTTCTGTAGGATCGGTAGGCGATTTTCTGCGTTTAACAATCATGATCCGGGATCAAAGGAGATCTTTGCATGCATCATGGCTCAGGCGATGGGCTTGGCGTGCAGTGGGGCGCTGCTTTCATCCTGGGAGGCCACGTGGTGGCACGGGTTAGGTGTTTTGAATCTCGGGGCTTCCTGCTTTGATAGCTGCTCCTGGTTCGTTTCTGCCTATAAAAAAGGGGGAAAGAGGGGTAGTGTTAGGCCATCCCCAAAGTTCCCTTCCCTGTGAGAGTTTCCACAATGCCCATCTCTCTGGTGCTTCGAATGGAAGGACCGAGCTTTCTTTTTGTAAGCCGTTCTCCCCCGGATAGTTGGGGTGATGGAGCCGTTGGAGATTGGCTCGCCCTCAGGGGATGAGCCCCGGAGATCATATGGAGAGCGCACAGGAGGGCCGCAGAGATCACACGGAGAGCGCACATATGCGCTTCCTGTGTGTCCTTTGTGGTTCGCTACAGGGGGGTGTAGGGCAGGAAGTGTATCGACACCCCCGTAGCACGCACGGAGCCTCCCTCCTCCATTGGTCTGGATTCTCATCCCTTCTCTGAGGGAATCCTTGCCACGGGAGGAGAACATGGGAGCAACTCGGGACTGATGGTCCCCGAGATCTCTCAGTCAGGCAGCGGTCTATGATTCAGCATCCCACCCTAGGGGAGCTGGTTGGCTTGCCCGGTCCTCAGAATCAGCATCCACGGGTCATGCCCCCTTTTGGACCTCTTAGTTCATCCGGAGGGGCCGTGGAAGGTTAGCTTCGTCAACTGTCCAGGCGAGCTGACTTTTTTGGTTTGTGTGATTTGTCGGTCCGGACGCCAGAGCGTCACAGTCGCCCAGTCTGCTTTGGAGCAGTTGGCCCGAGTTTTGTACTCGTCTTTATTTTATGCATTTTGATGCTCTTGTAATGCCTCTCAGGCGGTTGTAATCGGCTTCGATGACAACGA
Organism: Calamus simplicifolius; assembly: GCA_900491605.1. NCBI lineage: Eukaryota > Viridiplantae > Streptophyta > Magnoliopsida > Arecales > Arecaceae > Calamus > Calamus simplicifolius. The sequence continues at coordinate 488,673 of UESW01004423.1, forward strand.
AATAAAGGAAGTTTTGTTCTTTTTCCAATTCCTGTTTCTTTTGTGCAAAGAGTTGTCATTGTTGGCTGAGGCGTAAGGACATCTCGTTCGTTTTTGGACGAGGGTCCCGCGCAACCCGAGTCGATCGGGGCTTGTAAGCTACTCGAATTTGGACGGAGGTTTAGAGACTGTTTGGCTAGGACATGTTCCTTGACTTTGGCCGAAGCTCAGGGATTCATGACTCGACCTTATTGGGGTTCGGAGATTTGTGGTCCGGCCCCGCCGAGGTTCGGAGAATGGTTGCTTGGCCCTGCCAAGGTTCGGAAATTTTGTTGCTCGGCCCTGCCGAGGTTCGAGATTAGTTGCCCGGCCGGCCGAGGTTCAGAGATTTAGAGCTTGGAGAGATGACTTAGCCGTCACGGTGAGTCATGATACTTGGTTCCTGTGAGGTTCGGTGAGGAGCGTCAAGGTAGAACGTGCGGTGCATGGGCACCTCCATTTATGATTTGACCATTCCCGAGGGAGCGAATTATCGTTAGGTGCTGGCGCTCTTTCTTCTTCACGTTTCCCAAAGGGCGGCCGATTTAAGAGAGCTTAGGGAAGTGTTGAGGGCATTTATTACGAGGGGCCGGCAGATCGGAAGGTACCCCGTTTCTAGAGAAGGAGGGGGGTTCCCGAACAGTCCATCGACATTTATCGACCTTGCTCGGGATGGGGCGTGGCCCTTCGGATTCTGTAGGCGCCAGTTAAAGCGGTGACACGCGGCGAATTCTCACGGGTTGGTATTTATAGCCCGACTGATCGAGATACTCGCTGAAGAGTATAAATACGGACGAGTGGGGTGGTGCTTACCATCCTTTCGGTTCAGTCTTTAAACAACTTTCAACATGGCTTTTCAAGGTGGAGAGCAATCACCTGATAGACTAGGCGTGGTGATCAACAGTCCCAGGCGTTCAGAGGGGAGTCGTCCCACCATTATGGTTGATGGCCAGGCCTTGGCGTCAGCCTTCGCAAGCCATGAACGGCTTGAGAAGGTTGTCGAGGAGTATCTTGCTGTATCTACGAGGGAGACCGCGGCCCTTCGCCGGGTGGTGGACCGGCAGAGGGAGGAGATAGCGTCCCTCCACCGACGAGTCGCCGAGCTGTCCCGGCTTGGAGGACTTGTCAACTCTCGGGGAAGATAGTGAGTCTTAGTGAGGGCTTTTTTTTTTCACCGTTGTTGTTTTTCTTCTTTTTCAATCAATGATATGAAGATTTTGCATATGGTGCATCTTTTTGTTTCCAAAACATTGTCAATGTTGATTGGGATTTATCAGCCGTCCGAGTTCGAGCTAAGTTTTAGGAGACCACGGTAGGGTTTAGTTAGGGCGCGCAAGCCCCCCGAATCCAAACATAGTTTAGAAGGATGTTTAGGTTGGTCAAGGCTTGTAAGCTGCCCGATTCCGAACCAAGTTTTGGGGGGTCGCTGGTCTCTGTTTGGACCAGTGGCGGACCTAGGCGGTCCTTAGAAGGAGACCCTTTACTTCTGTCGGAGTATCAGGAGGTTTTTATTTTGGGGTATCCGAGAGGTCACTCGGCTTCAAACGACGCCTTGGGGCGTGGCTAAAGCGCGAAGACTTTGCACTTTTGGCTGAGGATTCGAGCATCGGGCGCGACCAGGGCGCGAGAATATCGCTCGGTTGGCCCGAGGAATTCGATAGTTAAGGTCGTTCTTCGGCTTTGGCCGAGATTTGGTGATTTTGTTGCTCGGCCCAGCGAGGTTCAGAGATTGTTGCTCGCCCAGCCGAGGTTCGGAGATTAGTTGCTCGGCCCAGCCGAGGTTCGGAGATTGTTGCTCGGCCCTGCGAGGTTCAGATATTTTGTTGCTCGGCCCTGCCGAGGTTCGAAGATTTTGTTGCTCGGCCCAGCCGAGGTTCGGAGTTTTTGTTGCTCGGCCCTGCCGAGGTTCGGAATTTTTGTTGCTCGGCCCTGCCGAGGTTCGGAGATTAGTTGCTCGGCCCAGCCGAGGTTCGAGTTTTGTTGCTCGGCCCAGCCGAGGTTCGGAGAGTTGCTCGGCCCTGCCGAGGTTCGGAGTTTTTGCTCGGCCCTGCCGAGGTTCGAGATTTTGTTGCTCGGCCCAGCCGAGGTTCGGAGATTTTGTTGCTCGGCCCAGCGAGGTTCGGAGTTTTTGTTGCTCGGCCCTGCCGAGGTTCGGAGTTTTTGTTGCTCGGCCCAGCCGAGGTTCGGAGATTTGTTGCTCGGCCCTGCCGAGGTTCGAAGTTTTTGTTGCTCGGCCCTGCCGAGGTTCGGAGATTTGTTGCTCGGCCCAGCCGAGGTTCGGAGATTTGTTGCTCGGCCCAGCCGAGGTTCGGAGATTAGTTGCTCGGCCCAGCCGAGGTTCGGAGTTTTGTTGCTCGGCCCAGCCGAGGTTGGAGATTTTGTTGCTCGGCCCAGCCGAGGTTCGAGATTTTGTTGCTCGGCCCAGCCGAGGTTCGGAGTTTTGTTGCTCGGCCCAGCGAGGTTCGGAGATTAGTTGCTCGGCCCTGCCGAGGTTCGGAGTTTTTGTAGCTCGGCCCTGCCGAGGTTCGGAGATTTTGTTGCTCGGCCCAGCCGAGGTTCGGAGATTAGTTTCTCGGCCCTGCCGAGGTTCGGAGTTTTTGTTGCTCGGCCCTACCGAGGTTCGGAGATTAGTTGCTTGGCCCTGCCGAGGTTCGGAGTTTTTATTGCTCGGCCCTGCCGAGGTTCGAGATTTTGTTGCTCGGCCCAGCCGAGGTTCGGAGATTTGTTGCTCGGCCCTGCCGAGGTTCGGAGTTTTTGTTGCTCGGCCTTGCCGAGGTTCGGAGTTTTCCTGTTTAAACAGGTAACTCGGTCGTGCCGAGAATTGGTAAGTAGCACCTGTTTCTTTTCATAATTTTTGGCGACACAATGTGTGTTGATTCATATTGTAAATTGTGAAACATGTGCCGACTAAAAGTGTAACAAGGTGAGCCTATAAAGGGCATATCCTACTGATAATACTTACGGAGATTGTCTGAACTCCACGTTCGAGGGATGGATTTACCGCTCAGATCTTGTAGCTTGTAGGTCCCGGTCTAACAATCTCCGCTACTTGGTAGGGGCCTTCCCAGTTTGGTGCCAGCTTTCCTTGCTCCAGCGGTTTGGAGACAGACGCTTTCTAGAGAACAAGGTTGCCAGGCAAGAAAGCTTTCCCTTTAACTCTGGAGGCATGGTAGCGGGCCACCCTTTGCTGATAGGCATCCACTCTAATCCGAGCTTTCTCTCTAACCTCCTCTATCAGGTCGAGGTTGGTACAGAGCTGCTCATCATTGCCTTCTTCCGAGTAGCTTTCCACCCGCAGAGAAGGGAGGCCTATCTCCACTGGGATAACGGCCTCTGTGCCAAAGGCCATCCGGAATGGGGTTTCGCCTGTGGGTACTCTTGGGGTGGTGCGGTAGGCCCACAGGACATGGTGCAACTCGTCTGCCCATCTGCTTCGGGCCTTGGAGAGCCAAGCTTTGATCCCTTGAAGCAGAGTCCTGTTGGTCACTTCAGCTGCCCTGTTGGCTTGCGGATGCCCGACCGAGGTAAGGTGGTGACGGATCCCGTGTTCCTCGCAGAACTGGCGGAACTTCGGGTTGTTGAATTGTCTGCCATTGTCAGTGATTATGGAGTGCGGGAGGCCGAAACGGTAGATGATGGACCTCCATACGAAATCCCTGGCCCGTGCCTCGGTTATTTGTGCAACTGCCTCTGCCTCGACCCATTTAGTGAAATAATCGATGGCGACAAATAGAAATTTCCATTGTCCCGTGGCAAGCGGAAATGGACCGAGGATGTCCATCCCCCACTTGGCAAAGGGCCAAGCGGAGGATATAGGAACCAGGCTGGCGGAGGGGAGCCTCTGAATGCTCGAGTGCCTCTGGCATGGATCGCAAGCTCGGACAAGGTCGTTTGCATCCTTCTGCATGGTCGGCCAATAGTAGCCTTGACGCAGTACCTTATGACACAGGGATCGGCTTCCTAGATGGTTGCCGCAAATCCCCTCATGCACTTTGTGGAGAGCATAATCTGCTTCAGACGGGCGAAGACATCTGAGCAGTGGCATAGAGAAGGAACGTTTGTAGAGCTGGTCGTCGACCAGCACATAATGGGTGGCCTGCAGCTTCAGCTTTCTGGCTTCTCTTCGGTCGGACGGAAGTGACCCTTCTTTGAGGTACCTCAGAA
>UESW01004423.1:498238-544850 GCA_900491605.1 Calamus simplicifolius
GCCGAGGTTCGGAGATTTTGTTGCTCGGCCCAGCCGAGGTTCGGAGATTAGTTTCTCGGCCCTGCCGAGGTTTGGAGTTTTTGTTGCTCGGCCCTACCGAGGTTCGGAGATTAGTTGCTTGGCCCTGCCGAGGTTCGGAGTTTTTATTGCTCGGCCCTGCCGAGGTTCAGAGATTTTGTTGCTCGGCCCAGCCGAGGTTCGGAGATTTGTTGCTCGGCCCTGCCGAGGTTCGGAGTTTTTGTTGCTCGGCCTTGCCGAGGTTCGGAGTTTTCCTGTTTAAACGGGTAACTCGGTCGTGCCGAGAATTGGTAAGTAGCACCTGTTTCTTTTCATAATTTTTGGCAACACAATGTGTGTTGATTCATATTGTAAATTGTGAAACATGTGCCGACTAAAAGTGTAACAAGGTGAGCCTATAAAGGGCATATCCTACTGATAATACTTACGGAGATTGTCTGAACTCCACGTTCGAGGGATGGATTTACCGCTCAGATCTTGTAGCTTGTAGGTCCCGGTCTAACAATCTCCGCTACTTGGTAGGGGCCTTCCCAGTTTGGTGCCAGCTTTCCTTGCTCCAGCGGTTTGGAGACAGACGCTTTCTAGAGAACAAGGTTGCCAGGCAAGAAAGCTTTCCCTTTAACTCTGGAGGCATGGTAGCGGGCCACCCTTTGCTGATAGGCGGCCACTCTAATCCGAGCTTTCTCTCTAACCTCCTCTATCAGGTCGAGGTTGGTACAGAGCTGCTCATCATTGGCTTCTTCCGAGTAGCTTTCCACCCGCAGAGAAGGGAGGCCTATCTCCACTGGGATAACGGCCTCTGCCAAAGGCCATCCGGAATGGGGTTTCGCTGTGGGTACTCTTGGGGTGGTGCGGTAGGCCCACAGGACATGGTGCAACTCGTCTGCCCATCTGCCTCGGGCCTTGGAGAGCCGAGCTTTGATCCCTTGAAGCAGAGTCCTGTTGGTCACTTCAGCTGCCCTGTTGGCTTGCGGATGCCCGACCGAGGTAAGGTGGTGACGGATCCCGTGTTCCTCGCAGAACTGGCGGAACTTCGGGTTGTCGAATTGTCTGCCGTTGTCAGTGATTATGGAGTGCGGGAGGCCAAACGGTAGATGATGGACCTCCATACGAAATCCCTGGCCCGTGCCTCGGTTATTTGTGCAACTGCCTCTGCCTCGACCCATTTAGTGAAATAATCGATGGCGACAAATAGGAATTTCCATTGTCCCGTGGCAAGCGGAAATGGGCCGAGGATGTCCATCCCCCACTTGGCAAAGGGCCAAGCGGAGGATATAGGAACCAGGCTGGCGGAGGGGAGCCTCTGAATGCTCGAGTGCCTCTGGCATGGATCGCAAGCTCGGACAAGGTCGTTTGCATCCTTCTGCATGGTCGGCCAATAGTAGCCTTGACGCAGTACCTTGTGACACAGGGATCGGCTTCCTAGATGGTTGCCGCAAATCCCCTCATGCACTTTGTGGAGAGCATAATCTGCTTCAGACGGGCGAAGACATCTGAGCAGTGGCATAGAGAAGGAACGTTTGTAGAGCTGGTCGTCGACCAGCACATAATGGGTGGCTGCAGCTTCAGCTTTCTGGCTTCTCTTCGGTCGGACGGAAGTGACCCTTCTTTGAGGTACCTCAGAATGGGGTCGAACTATGATGGTTCGGCCTCAACTTGCATTACTCGGTCGGCTTCCGCGATACTGGGTCTCTCCAAGGTCTCCAGGTGGAATTTTTCCTCGGCATCCATTGACTCCGCGGTCGCCAGCCGAGGCAGTAGGTCGGCACGGGCATTCTCAGATCTGGGAATCTGAATAATCTCAAACTCGAAAAATGGGAGTAGGCTCCGCACCTCTTGAAGATATCGGATCATGTTTGGCTCCCGAGCTTCAAACTCCCCCGCACATGACCTGCCACTAGCTGGGAGTCGGTGAAGGCATCAAGTTTCTCCACCTTAAGGTTGCGGGCGACTCGAGACCGGCCAGCAAGGCTTCATACTCGGCTTCGTTGTTGAAGGCTGGGAAGGAGAAACGGACACCATACTCAAAGGTCACCCCTTCGGGCTGGTGAGGACCAAGCCCGCACCGGAGCAATGAGCGTTAGATGACCCGTCGACATGGAGGAGCCACCGGGCGCCAGCTTTTGGTTCCTCGGGGGAGTCGGGGTTGGAGCCATCCTCTGGGATGGTACACTCGAGGAGGAAATCGGCTAACATGAGCTTTGATGGCCGGGCGAGGCTGAAAGTGGATATCATGCTCGCTCAGCTCGATGGCCCACTTGGTCATTCTCCCTGATGTCTCCAGGCGGTGGACCACCGCCTTAATGGGTTGGTCAGTTAGGACTGTCACAGAATGTGCCTGGAAGTACGACCGCAGCTTTCAAACTGAGGTGATCAGGGCCAACACCATCTTTTCAATTCGGCTATATCTTATCTCCGCATCGCGGAGTAGTCTGCTGACATAATAAATTGGCTTCTGGACCTTGCTTTCTTCCCTGACCAGCACCGAGCAAACGACACCTTCTGAAATAGCCAGATATAGGAATAGTGTCTCGCCAGGACTTGGATTGCTGAGGAGTGGGAAGAGCCGAGGTACTTCTTGAGATCTTGGAATGATTTTGACACTCAGGGGTCCACTGGAAGTTCTTAGCCGACCGGAGAGTTTTGAAGAAGGGGAGGCATCTTTCGGCTGAACGCGCCACGAAGCGGTTGAGAGCCGCTATCCTCCCGGTTAGGCGCTGGACTTCTTTAATAGATGTTGGAGGCGTCATCTGCTGAAAAGCTTGAATCTTCTGGGGTTAGCTTCAATGCCCCTGGGAGACCATGAAGCCGAGAAACTTTTCGGAGTTGACGCCGAAGGCACATTTAGTCGGATTGAGCTTCATCTGATACTTGCGAAGTGTAGCAAAGCTCTCCGAGAGGTCCTCGACGTGCTGTGATGCTTCTTTGCTTTTGACCAACATGTCGTCGACATACACCTCCATGTTCCGGTCGATTTGGTCCTTGAATACTTTGTTGACTAGCCTTTGGTAGGTGGCTCCTGCATTTTTAAGACCAAAAGGCATAACACGGTAACAGTAAGTACCTCGGTCGGTTATGAAGGCGGTCTTTTCTTCATCTTCGGGGGCCATCCGAATCTGGTTGTAGCCGGAGTAAGCGTCCATTAATGTCAGCATTTGATGACCCGAGGTGGCGTCCACAAGTTGATCAATCCGGGGGAGAGGGAAGCTGTCCTTCAGGCTTTGTTGAGGTCGGTGAAGTCGATGCAAATCCGCCACTTGCCGTTCGACTTCTTCACCATGACGACATTCGATAGCCAGTTTGGGTAATTTACCTCCCGGACAAAGTTTGCCTTGATGAGTTTATCAACCTCCTCTTCAATAGCCCTCTGCCCGGGGCAAAGCTCCTCTTCTTCTGCTTGACAGGTCGGTACATCTCATCCACGTTAAGACGGTGGACGAGAACCTCGGGGCTGATCCCTGGCATGTCAGAGGTGGACCAGGCGAAGACGTCGGCGTTGCTCAGAAAGTCGATCAACTCGCACCGAGGTTCGCCTTTAGCAGCGACCCGATCTTTATGGTTCGGTCGGGACGAGCCTCGTCCAGCGGCACTTCTTCCAGTTCCTCGGCTGGTTCTCCTCGCTGTTCGAAAATCTCCCAAGCGTCTAGTCCGTCAACCTCCGGCATTCTAGACTGTAGGCTGGTGACGAAGCATTGTCGAGCCATAGTTTGGCTTCCTTGGACAACTCCAACTCCCTGCCTGTGGGGAATTTCATAGATAGGTGTGGAATGAGACGACTGCCCTGAGGGACATTAGGCCGGGTCTCCCAAATATTGCGTTGTAGGGCGACCTGAGTTTAGTTACCAGGAAGTCCGTGTGAACCGTGGCCACAAGGGGCCAGGTTCCCGCGCGAACCGTTAAGGTTACGACCCCTTCCGGGATGATGACGTCACCTGTGAACCCATCAGGGTGGAATCCACGGCTCGAAGGTTTTCCATGAGCAGTCTCATCTTGGCAAACACATCGAGGTACAAAACGTTCACAGAACTTCCACTGTCAACGAGGATCCGGCTTACGTCATAGTCATTTAAATTGAGGGATACAACTAATGCATCGTCATGGGGGAACTGTATCCCTCGGAGATCGTCGTCGGAGAAGGAGAGCTCGTCCGTTCCGCTTTCTTTGGCGCCGATCCTTCGTCATCATTTCTGGAGCTCAAGCCGCCGGCCTCCTCGATCATATTGATGTGACCGATTACAGGCGGATTTGGTGGAGGGGGAAGTTGTTGAAGTTCGGACTGGCGATCCCCCCTTGTCCTGGCTCGGGTGCCCTCCTGAATTGGTTCAGTCGGCCCCGTTGAATTAGCCTCTCAATCTCATTTTTCAGCTGCCAGCATTCCTCAGTGTCGTGGCCGTGCTCCCGGTGGTAGCAGCAGTATTTGGTGGGTCCCTCCGGGTCGGGTTCCCTCAGAGAGGAGCTGGCCGGGGGAGCTGGCGCTCTATCTCCATGAGGATCTGTGCCCGGGGCACAGTTAGCGGAGTGTAGCGGTCGAACCGCCTGGGCGGGCTCCGGGAGCGATTTCTCGACGGCGGTGGGGGAGCTCTTTGGCGACGAGGTGGACTTGGCCCGCGGATGGGTCGGTGCCTGTCAGGACCTCTGGGCTCTTTCTTCTTCGCCAGCTCGGCACGGGCGATCCTCCGCGACTCCTCGACCCTGGCGTATTTGTCTGCCAGGGCTATCATATCGAAGAGGTTTGGGGGGTAGCTGACTTCCATCGCCAAGTAGAAGTCGCTCTCCTTCGAAACTCCCCCTGCTAAGGCGGACATAGCCACCTTATGGTTAAGGTGGTCCACCTCTAGCATGGCCTTGTTGAAGCGGCCAAGGTAATTTCTCAGGGACTCCCCCTCTCTCTGCTTAACCTCGGAGAGGGAGTCGGATCTCCATCGGTGACGGCGGCTACTGACGAACTGGCCAATAAAAAGATGGCTCAGCTCGTCAATGAATCAATGGAACCTGGTTTCAAGGCGTTGAACCAGGTTCGGGCAGATCCTCTGAGGGTGGAGGAAGGCGCGGCAGAGGATTGCGTCGGATGCTCCGTGGAACATCATTATTGACCGGAAGCTGCTGAGATGATCATCCGGGTCAGAAGAGCCGTGGTAGGGCTCGACGGCGGGTAGTTTGACATGGGAGGGAATCATTTCCTCCATGATCCCTTTGGAGAAAGGGATGCCCTGCTCCGCCTTGGGCTGGGGCGGATGGGCCTGCTTGGCGGCGTCCAGCTCCTGACGCATCTCCCGGATTTGTCGATAGATCTCCTCTTCGGAAGTAAGAGGAGGAGCTGGGCGGGGAGAGCGCAAGGATGGCGTTGAATCATGGTGGGAGAACACCGGGGAAAGGGTTCGGGCTCGTCGAGATCTGGGAGGATCCCTGTCATAGCCGCCTCATGGGACCGGTTTGTCCCCTCTGGGTCGGGGTGGGGGGTCCATGGCTTCATGCGGACCAGAGGGAGAAGTGGCCGGAAAGGGAGGAGCTGCGGCCTCCTTACGAAGGTGCGGAGCAGGGGCGGCTGCAAAACGCTCCTGAACCATGTGGGTCAGGGCCTGGACCTGCTGGACCAGCGTGGCGAATTGGTCCTGGGTCACCGGGATGGCTGGTGGTGACGGGGTCTCAAGCGGCGGAGGCTGCGGGGCCATGTTGCCTGTCGGATCAGGTCTTTGAGTGACGACCTGGTCCTGGATTTCAGAAGTTGCTCTTCTCCGATTGGCCATTGGAGAGGTTCTACTCCAGATCGAGATCCTTGTCTCCTTTTTTCAAGTTTTAACGGGACTTGAGGTCCTTCCTCTAGCGCCAATCTGTTGCCGCCGGGATCTGTCCTCCGACTCGGGCGCGGTCGGTCTCCTGGTCTGGGCTTCCTCCTGGCGGACCTGCACAAAAGTCCTCGCGCGAGAGGCGTTGGGAGTGGCCCTCCGCGGAAGACCCTCCGGCTTAAGTCAGTGGGGATCGGAGATCAACAGAAAAATGGAGAGGGATCTCTCCGGGGAGTCTCTCCAGGGGTGGCCGATCGGGAGCTCTAGGGGAGCGCCGACGAGCAGTGGGGAGAGTAAGAGAGTGAGAGTGAGCCAGGGGCCGTGAGTGCATACCTGAGAGAATCTGGGGGTGTCGTATTTATAGGCGATCACCTGGATCTTGAGCACCTTCTGGAAGGTTCGAAGGTTGTTAGGATACGGGGATGAATCGAATCAGGCCGTTGTGGGGCCGGTGGGATCCGTATCTTATTCGTTAAGGGATCGACGGCTGAGAGAGCTCTTTGATGGCCTGAGATCTGATAGATGCGTAGGTCCCAGGTAGCTATGTTAGGTCCTAGGCCACTCTTCAACATAATTCTTTGCCTGTGATTCTGTTACGATAGGTCTAGGCCCTCCCGCGTCGGGTTCCACGGAGGTAAGGAGAAGCCGAGCCATGGGAGGCTCGGAGAAGTCGAGCTATGGGAAGCTCGGAAATGTCGAGCTATAGATAGATAGCTCGGGGAAGTCGAGCCAGGGAGGCTCGGGGAAAGCCGAGCTATGGGAGCTCGGAGAGGTCGAGCCATAGAGGGCTATAGGTAGCTGGGTAAGCCGAGCTATGAGAACTCGGGGAAAGCCGAACTATGGAAGACTCGGGAGAACGAGCTACAGGAAGCTCGGGGAAGCCGAGCTATAGAAGCCCGGAGAAAGCCGAGCTATGGGAAGCTCGGGGAAGGCCAAACCATAAGAGGCTCGGGGAAGCCGAGCTATGGAAGCCCGGAGAAGCCGAGCTATGGGAAGCTCGGGGAAAGCCGAACCATGGGAGGCTCGGGGAAGCCGAGCTATGGAAGCCCAAGGAAGCCGAGCTATGGGAAACTCGGGGAAAGCCGAACCATGGGAGGCTCGGGGAAGCCGAGCTATGGAAGCCCGGAGGAAGCCGAGCTATGGAAGCTCGGAGAAAGTTGAGTTATGAGTAGTTCGAAAGGTTAGGCTATGGAAACCCGAAAAGGAACGAATTAAAGGTCGCATGGTCTGACGGACCATATTAGTTTAGCTTGTTCCTCGGGTGCATATCATAGCGGGCGAGGGATTTGGCTGATCCTAGCCTTTTCGCATGATTATCAATGCAATAACGATTCTACCCCTCAACAATAATAATAATATATCTAACATAAATTATTTTATATATTATACATTATATTACTTAAATATTAAATAATAATTATAAATTAATTTAAATTATAATACATATTAATAAATAATTATTTTTGAAAATCAAATATTATCATCTAAATCATCATTTTATCATATCTAATTGCTATAATCTACATAATAATCTTATATTATTAAAATTAATTACATGAATTATCACCGACCATCAAACATTTCCCCAAGTGAATTATGAGAAAGTAGAAGGCACATGAATCGACAGCTAGCCTAATAACTCAGAATGGTTGGAATCCTCTTTAAGCCAGCAATAGATTAGCTCAAATATTACAAGTTTAATAATCATATAGCCAGCGTCAATTTCAGAATAGATTACAAGAAAAGCAAATAAATATTATATAATCAAAGAGCAATAATAATTAAAAAAATTAAGAAAAAAAGTATTGAAATATATTTTCTCTTATTCATCTGGATATAGTAAATACAACTTTATGCCGTCTATTTAAAGGCAAATGAAAAAAGATGCTACATTCATCAATATTAATAAGAATTTACATGTATAATACCAATAGACATAATCTTCTTGGAATATCAATGGACATCATCTTTATTGATAGAAATTATATGCTCAATGAACAACAATTTTATTGATAATATTATAACAATAAAAAGTCAATGAGAACTCATTATACCGATTCTGGACAACCCGAAACCTTTAAAACCATCAAGGTGATGCCAAACAATCAGCTTGTCTTTTTATTTTTCACGGGATAAGAAATAGCTAGCAAACAGGGTTACAGCAACAAACAATTAATCATAACCACAATATGTCTAAGCCACAGACAAGGGGCACGTAAGTTAGTCGGGATAATTATCTGAACAGCATCGTAAGTTAGTCATGATAATAATCTGAACAGCATCTTCACTGTTAATAAGTAAAACAGAGAGTTGACTTCAAACCCACACAGAACGAGACTCGAATACATGTTCAGAAAAAATCGCAATCAATAAATGTACTCAAATGCCACGAGGAAGCTAATAAAATATATACTGGCCCAACTTAACTAAACTGCAAGGTTCATAATTTACAGAAAAGAAAAAGGGTTGAAGTAGTGAGATGTGTCCCCTAGGATCATGAAAACAGTCCAAGACAAGCAAACATCCAACGAACGTACAACCCCAGTTCCTTGCTCGACAAAAACGAGACTACCACTGGAAGACGATAGGAAATCTAAAAGGGCTCCAGGAGACTACGGCTGAATACACAGCAGACACAAGGCTTCCACTGATACGGGCATGAAGCTAGGCAGACACTTCCATCTCCTAAAAAGCTCCACTCTTCCAGTCTCTTACAGCATTTCTTGAGATCTTCTGACAATGCGGCCAACTTTCTTCTTAAATTCATCCCTCCTCTCCCTCCATTCTTTCTGCATTGCAATTTAAGTAAATTTGCATCAGATCAAATTCCATGACAAAGTTCAAGGGCAACTCGGGATTGGATCAGCCTAATGTAAAATTATGACAGATATAATAAGGGAGGACGGCCAAATCAAAAACTCAAAACATAGTGACGCATGGCATCTTGATGAAAGCCCTTCAAACAACTATCAAAATATCAAATTCCAAAACTAAGGCCTGACTTAGAAACTTTTAAGTTAATTTGTAACTTAAATTTAATCAATGCTGAAGTGTGGGAGGAATATCCGCACTGAACTGCTGGATTTGCCAGCCCTTCCTGACATACACATAACAACATTTTTATACATTTTCCTCTAACACATAAACAAAACCCAAAGGTGCTAAAATTTCATAAACAGTTCATCAATGATTTAGTCGTTCCACTTCAACTTCATCAGGTTTCTTAACATGTTTGCCATAGGTCAACCTTATATGCTGCATGAAGAACAAGTGAACTGGAGGCTAGATGTTCCACGTACTCTATGTGGTTCACTTGAACAGCAAAAGATATTTGAGTAATGTGAAACTGACCAAAATTTTACAAAACCACACAGCAGCCACATTCTATAAGGTGCGAAGTGTCCTGCACCACAATATGATGAAAAATTTAACGGTAGCACCACCATTTAAGTCACAGCAAAAACATGTGATTTGGCCATTTTCTTCTTCATGCAAGTAATACTAGATATTGGAGAATCATATTCTGAGCAATAATTTATAAAATTTTGCTATAGACTTCCTCAAGGGGGGGAAAAGAGATCAGGTGAATAATTTATATTCTTTTCTGTGTAAAGAGAACCAAGAAAACCTAGAAAGTATCAACTTGGTGACACAATTTGAAATAAAATTTCAAATCAACTTGGTCAGCCCTGTACACATCACTTGAGCAGTCAGATAGGGTACCAGTTAGGTAAATGCATGGTCCCCCATAGTCATGTACTTCCACCAGACAACTGGAACAAATATTAGGCAAAACTACACACAAGCAAAAAAGATATTGCATTACAATCCTGCTTCTGCAATTCTACCAAACCAAAAAAATTGACCAAAAGAAAGCAAAGCCTAAAGCAATAGATTGATTTAACTTAAAAAATATATTCCACAATGCTGGTCAAACCCACAGACGCCCAAAATCATCACAATGCAGAGATTCTTGAGAGCATTCTGCTTTATGAAACCTTCCTCTTGCACTAGGCCTTTGAAAGGATCCAGGACACCTATGAGGCAGTAACCTTCCAGCACCTAAAACAAGGCTTCTGTATATTGCTAGGAAGCATGGATATGGACATGGGATAAATGAAAGACATGATACCGATATGCCAACGTATAACAAATCTTGAAAAGATACCATATGATACAGTTAGAATACATCCATGAATACGTGAGCATCCTATGCATATATAAATGCATAATTATGCGCGGGCACACATATATGTACATATACTGGTATATGAAGTATCTATAAAGCATGGTAGGCTATCAAATAATATGTATTATAACAACAACAATGGTCAAACAATTCAAATTTCATGTCCTACTAGTCTCATGACTTCTGCAGCAATATGATATAAAAAGAATTCACAATTAAATCCCCTCTAATGAACCAAATTCCAGAATTGCCAAGCAATATGAAATAAATAGAATTCACAATTGAATCCCTCAAATGAACAAAATTCCAGAAATTTGAGATAACATTGAGATTCAAGCAACATAAGCAATCAGCAGTCTCTCTTGAAGTGTGTTCGGTGGATTCTGTTTCCATGCTTCATAGGAAGCTCTTCTATTGAGGGAATATATCCATATATAGTGTTTGGTAAACACAGGTTACAAAAAGCCAACTCACATAAATGTGTAGAGCCCTACCTTATGCTGAAATGGTTATACATCTCAAATTAGAGCATGGAATAATTCCAATTGTTGTATTTGAAATGGTCAAGTTTGTGGTTCAAAATTCTTCAAGACATCTTAAGTCACTTTTAATCATATCCAATTATGCTTGGGTCCTTTGTTGCTAGAACCAGTTGTAACAAAACTGAAGAATAAACCCAAGTTTGTAAGAGCGTTTCAATGACAATTCTTATGATTCAGGTAGGGTTTATCTGAATCGGCACAATTCTTCTACAGATTTCAATTGAACATATACCATGGAGTCATATATGTATATGGTTAGACTTTCACATATAATAGATATACAAAACACAATATTCAATCTATAAAAGATAAAGCAAGACTCCAAACATACTTTACATATTCAAGGTCTAGCCATCCTTGGTTGCATCCGGTGTTTGCTAAAAGCACTAAGTGCATCTAAGCGCAAAGGGTTCTTGCAACCTAAGCATAAGGCACAAAGTACAGGCGCGCATTTAAGCCAAATAATTCACATATTTTAAACTAAATAAAATAATTTATATAACCAAGATTTATAACATATAATAAAAAAAACATAATAATAATATATTAGCCTATTAGCTCAATGAAAAGCCTTTTCTTAGTTCAAATTTATAGTGTTTTTTCTTCTCTTCTCAAATGATAGTATAATTTTTGATATTCAATCTTTTTATCTTCTAATTTTTAGCTTTCTTATAGGGTAAGAAAAATAATTGTGTATGGAGTGAGTGATCTTTTAACAATCCATGGTAAGGATAGAGGTAGACCTAAACTAACATAAACAGAAATAATTAAAAAAATATAACTATTTGTAATTTGAATGTCAACTTAGTCCTAAATAGAGCAAAGTAAAGGAAGCAAATTTATGTAGCTGACCCCATGTAGTTGGGACAAGAATTAGATGAGTTGAGTTGAGTTGAAATGGTACATCATAAAGTTAATATATTCTAATAAATATAATATTTTAAAAAAAATATTATAAATATACCTTACGAAGAAATGTATGGCTTTTTTTGTCTCAAATTATATTAAAAGTATACCTTTTCTTACCTTATGTGTGCCAAGATAAAGCACATCGCCTGAGATATAAAAAGCACATAATTCACCTTAAACGTGCCTTGCACCTTAAACACAACTTAGGATATAAGAAGTGCCAAACCCTTAATGCTTTGTGCCTTATGTCATGCCTTTAACAACATTGGTTGCATCATTGGACTCCCTTGTCCAACTTAGAAGGAAAAAACCCCACAAATGTGCTATAGGCACTCCTGAGTAATTTATGACACCCTTGTTCTCTAATATTTTCTCTCCAAATTGTTGTAACCCATCTCTTCTCCAAATCAATGTTTAGGGATAGGTTTGGGGTTGGTTGAATAAGTGGAATTAACCTAGGGATAAAATGGGAGATCTGAAATGAAGGACTGAGTACGAATAAATCTATTCAACTATTTTGGTCCAATAATTTATTGAGTTAAAGAAATGTATGTGTACAACAAAGGCTATCAACTTTTTTTGAAATCCCACATTTGCCCTTAATTTATTTTATTATGTACAAAGAAGATTGTTTTGCAGATCAAACACAATAAGTAGGTTTTATTAAGTTTATTCCACAATATTTAGACTACACAGTCTCAAACAAACACCCCAAAACTATTGTTGCCTATCTATATCCCACCGACTTAGCATGTAACTGATAAGCACAACTTGATCATGCCTTAATGCTAACAGATGTGACATTAGTCGAGCAGGCGACATTCCTAGACCTCCTTTAGGAGAGGCCAAGCATTGGGTTAGGAAAAAAGATGGCCATGACTAAGGTTCATTGTTTCGATACTAGATCCCATATTGTTACCACACTAGTATAATTTTGGTATGACTGATACACAGGTCAGTTCAGCATATGAAGGCTCGATATGCACTGATACCGAGTTTGGTTTGGTATCAGTATAGTATGGGATGCCCAGTATGAGACAGTACGCACCATTACAGCCTATCTACATGTCCCTTGTTACATTGAACAAGGTGTGCAAACAACCTAAACAATCAGCCAGAACTAGATCTCAAGCCCTTAAATGGACATATGAAGTCCACATAGAAAAGCACCTATAATCAACTCTGAATGCTAAGAACCAATCAACTACTGGTTATGGTTGTTGATCATACTCACAAACACCATGTATGGAAAAGAATTTCAAGATATATATGAATCTGTGTAAATATTTGTATCTAACAAGAATATGCATATATCAAATCCATAACCATTTGGGATGCAAACGGACTGGGCTCAGATTGCCCCACCCTTTGCCAAGCCTGGTCTGACTAATTTCTCTTAGGTTCTGGGCTGGGCCTAAGCCTGGGATCTTCTAAAAGACCACGTCCAAACTCTTATTTCAGATGATCTGCCATTCTCTGTCTCCTTGGAGGCCAAGTTGTGTTAACCCATCAATCTACACCTAAGTTTATACAATGAGCAAAACAAGAAGTACAGCAAGCTTTATGGTAGAAATATAAAGGGTGCCATCTCTTCCTATCACCCAGCGTCAGAATTTAGAGCCTCAAATTGTTCTCCATACTTCTGGTTGGAGGGAGGTTTTCACATTTTGGACAGAAGAAACAAGAACAAAAACAAGAAATAGAAGAGGGGAGACCTCAACAAGCCAAAGTAAAATTGAAACAATAGAATGAGCAGCCACCATGGCTGAGCCATAAGAGGGGGGAGCTTGCTGGCACCAACTTTGACCCATGAGAGAAATGGGAGCCTCAAAGCTTGCAACTTTTCAATGCTGCATCAAAGTTGAAAAGGAGAAAGTGGCAGCCATGAAGAAGATATTAAAAGGGATGAAGCCACTGCACCAACTTTGCAACTTTAAGAGAGTTGAGCCAAAGGCTTCACGCCACCATGCCAAAGTAAAGAGGAAAAGTGGAGCAACTGAGTGGAGAATGACAAGGAAAATAAGAATAGGAATAGATGGTTCTGGAGTTTTGATTGTACTAGTGATAACAAATTAATCCTACTGATGGGTCAAAAATAATAAACAATTAACATATCAGAATAAATGCAATACATCAACAACGATATACATTCTCTCAAAAACATATTATAATATACAATATTATTTAATTTATTCAATCTTCAGGCCAAGCTAAAGGTTGCCCAAACCCAATCCAAAACTTGTAAAGGTGTTGGATTTTATGCCCAACCAAATGGATACAAATCAGACCCAAAACCAAATTCAAGCAACCTTGGGATGACCCATGCCCATTTTCAGCCCAAGTATCCCTGTCACTTCAATCCTAAGTAAATGTATTGTTCTGTCCAAATTTGGTCAAGTAAGATTCGGATAATGTCACATTTGATTGCCTTTAATAGGAGAAAGTCCATTATTTTTTTTCGCAAGTTTAATTTTCAGTATATTTTAACAGTTAATTTCTAATTTTGTTATACTTGCAATTTTGTTACTAAATCCATTTCCTCATGTCCAACTCCCCCCACCAAGTTCTCTCAACCAGCCAAAGAACTCAATATAATTTTCAGAATTTCTAATGAATGTGCATCCCAACAATGAAGGATGCACCTCTCAATAAGGTTACCGTTATCGAGTCTTTGATACGTTTTATTATCCTTTACTATTACCTTGAAATTCAAATTAATGCCCCTAGTTTTGTAGATAACCAATACACAGGAAAACACCAATTCACACTTTGAAACAAAATTTTGATATTTGTCAACAATCTGGGTGAAACTGATCCTATAGAATTTGAAAACAGATCAGCTTAGTTAAAGATAAGTATGAGAAAAGGAAAATAAGCAATTTCCTACAATTCTTCAAAAATCTATACAAATATACCCTCAGATTATTTCTTTGAACGAAGTTTTTTTACATGAAACAATAATGGAACTTACATTATAAAAATTGCATTAAACAAGGATGTAGTTGCAAGAATATTGGACTCATATTCTGTGTGCATTCAGACATGAAAATTGCATACAAACCATCAAATATCACATGCTTCTGCAACTATGGAAATGATGATAAATTTTTCCCAGCTTATAAAGTTTGTTTTGATGCATCAAATTCACTTCCCTGCTTATAAAGTTTGTTTTGATGCATCAAATTCACATTAGGAAAGCAGAAAACTAGCAAACTAGAATGCATAACAACTAAAGCTTTTCTTACCCCCCGGTCCAAATTTATGTTCATTCCCTTTTTCCTGTACATTTTATCACATAACACATCCTCTAATCAGGGGTTTGAATAACGGTACTGCACCCAGTACCAGTTTTTTTCCCAGAACAATACATTACCAGTACAGTTGGGACAAATCAAGATATTCAGCATCAACAATAATAGCAACTGGCATGGTTGGTACCAACTGTTGGCACACAGCAGCTATGGACCAGTTTAAGTGAGAACAAGTGTCTCTCACCCATAGCATTACCCTTTTTTAATCAAAGCAGGTCGGTATTGGTGATACCATACCGAATTGATGGTATTCAAATCCTTGGCTCTAATACATGTGCATTCCATAGTTTTTGCATTAGGTGCTTACCACACCGCACCAACAATTTTCACAAATATTGTTCCCTAAATAGTGATTTGTGATATCACAAGCATCATGATGAACATTACTACAAGGGCAAGCCCAATACCCCCACTTCTATTCTCCCTAACACCAATCTAGAACAGAAAAAGCACCAAGCAAAGGAAGAGGAACAGCATATACATTTCAGTCTTCAGACAAGAAGGCAAATGATCAAATATAGGAAAGAAATGAAGAAAAACTGGCAAGTCCTCTCTGCATTATCCCCCTGAACTACAACATAACTGTTGAGGTTTGTTCCCAGCTTCCTCGCAACATTAGAACAAAACCACAAGCAAGGAAGTTATCAATCAACATTTTCACAGTTCAAGTGGACAAGCAAATCTCCTACGAAAGAACCATTGTCATTGGTAATTGACGTGAGAAAGCGAATTATTGACCATTGGTCAAGCATGGCCAAGACTAATGCAGTCAGATCTTAAGCAAAAGTTTACACAACTTCTCCTATTGTGCTACCTTTGATATGAATGGAGATGCATGTTATAAATATAGTCTTGCTTCCCCATCTACGGTCATTTCAAGTCACAAACTTCTACAAATGTCCACACTTAAGAATAAGTGTTATGAGACAAATTATTACTGAACTAGACTTTTGTCTTTAGGCTCTTCATGTTTAATTAGCTAGTATATTCACAAATCCAAGTCCAAAAAGATTTATGTTGGATAATTCATTATGAATAAGTAGACCAGATAATGATGTAATTGTTATTTCACATATTACAATATCATTTGTTCAATTTTTCTTATTAAAGTAACTTCAAAGTATAACCAAGAAGACAAACTACCAAGGTCCATCATACTAATGCAGACCAACCATTCCCGCAAGGTATCAGTATGGTACCAAGGTTTAATACTGTATGAACCAAACCATTCCAAACTAAGTGGAACTGCATTTACCCAATACTAACCTATACCTTCTAGTTCCAGTGATATATAGTTAAGAGTAAGAATATGATCAGAACATTATATTAGTACGAGATGCATGCCTTACCATGTTGACCTATACTGTACCAAATCGATAATATACCGATATGGTTCCTAGTACCAATTTTGAGGACCTTGCAAACTATACGGCATATTAGACACCATCAATAAATAAGTGAGAACTAAATGAGAATACATAAAAATTAGATGTGTGTGTATATATACAAAAATTCAATATAAATTAATACAACATTTTGTTATATCAGCTGTTCCTTGCAGCCCTCATTGGCTTGCAACTTCAGAGATTGGTTTTCATAGATAAATAAATGCATGATAATCAATTAAGTAAATCAAAGAAAAATTAAAATAAGACAAACAGTGTCTAAAAGATGAAAAAAAATTCACTTACAGCAGCCTCAATGTTAGCAGGAGATTCATCATTAGGACTAGAAAGCATGGAAATAATACTCAGTACGATGCTCTCAACCTGCATATTTCATGCATCCTACCATTATGATGGAAGTAACATGCTTCAATAAAAAAGTTATAAAGGTAAACTTTGAAATACAAATGAAGAATTTATCATCAGAAAAAAATAAATATACAAATTTTGCAGAAATCAGATCCCTTTACCATCAAAGTAGTAGCATAGGCAAATCATCATCTACAACACTCCTAATAGCAAAAAGAAAGAGAGTTGGTCATACCCATGGTTTGGTGGTACGCATGAAATTGACCAAAATACCATATTTCTCTTATTATAATCTATTAACTCTATAATTACGCCTTTTTTGAATTCAATGAGAACATTGTCATAGAGAAGAATAATTACAGATGGTATTGGCTAATAACACTTAATTAATCCGACATTAGGTCATAAAAATTTTATTTTATATTAAATTTAATTTTTTGGCAACTATAACCATTACTACTATTAAAGTCTATATTAGTATATATTGCAAACCAGTTTGAAATAGTAATCTGAAACATTTATCCAATCATAACCCTTGACATTTCAAAGGGAAAGAAAAAAAAAAGGAGACTTGAGTTCAAGATTGTATCTAATTTTTATCATGCTTAACAAAATATTTAAAACTCTCTACTAAAAAGTTCCATGGTCAAGCCATTAATTACGAAATTTATGGAAAGAAAACAAAATCTTGCTATAATCAACATTCTCCCTCCTTCACATTGCTCTTCATCTCGGACATATCAAATGCCCAAGAAACCAGGAAAAGCATGAGCATCCAACCATCCACCACCTCTATGTGATGGTAGTGAAGCCTGTCAAGGTCTACATCAAGGCCATTGTAACATGCTCGGTGACTAAACCTCCCCCAACAAACCACCCCCCCCCCCCCCCCTCTCCCTTCCTCCTCCTCTCCTCCTCTCTTTGATGATCTTGCTTAAATTTCACTCCTAATATGCTTCTTTTGTGACTTCCAATTGTTGGGGAAAAAAATCAACGTTTTGGACAAAGGGTTCTTCAAACACCAGAGGAGAAGAAAGTGCCGTATATGTTGAAGTTAATCAAAGTCGACAACATACCATATTGGTGAGCTCTTTTCCTTTTTTTTATTTTTTCATCTTTTTGGATTCTAAAACAATTGTTTCACAATGTTTTATTGTTAAATCATGGGTGTCTGGGACTAAAGCAGGTGTCCAGTTCTGAGGGATCAGTCCTTATGGGAAGGAGTTAGTGTTCAAGTATGGCAATGACAAATGGGTTCTCAACTGAGATTGCATCACCCAAATCATCAAGAACAAACGCCCAACCTTCTCTTGTCACTCTCTAGGAGTCCTTGGTGTATTTTTTTTCCTTCGAATTCAGTGGGATTCCAGTAATCTTGAAATTAGGAGTTAGGCAGTATGACATTTTAAAGAGTGGTGTAGATATTGTATAGAATTTTCATTTAAACTCCAATTTATAATCTAAATGAAGCAATTCAGAGATTTTAAAAGATCACACCGCCAAGAGATCAATCCCCTTTTTTCTCCCTTTTTTTTGTTGTTAACTTTCTTTATAGGCCCTGTACAATTGGATTTTAAGACTCAATTGGATGCCTTTGATTAAGTCCTCAAAGCTTGAAGCAAATAATAATAGATGCACAGCCACTAAATTTATTGTTCCCTGGATCATTTGGGAGTAAAGTTTGGGCTAAAAAGATGAACACGGATCACTGAGGAATGGCCATCCTTATGCTAATAGGAAGGGCAATGTGATGAGAACAATATAATGGAAATGCTTTAAGTTTACATTAAGTCAAGAAATATAGAAATACTAGTCCTTGTGAAGCAATATCTCTGAATGCTACATAAAATACAAGTCCAGATATTTTGAGATTGAAGATGACCCGATCATGTGAAAATGATGGCCCTAAATGGCCCCTATTTGTTTAGATAAAAGATTACAGATGATTAATATAAGCATTAAGATTATAATACATGCTTGCATCAAAGATAACATAAAAAATGGACAGAACAAAGGACTTTGAGCAACCCATCCAGTCCAAATATAAGAACGCCAGTAAGTAAGTAGATCTCTTCTTAAGATATAGAAAAGAGACAGGGCATATTACTTGAACACATGAAATTTTAAACAATCATCACCTATAATTAGCAGAATTTAGAATTTATATGACATTGGGATTAGCTATATGTTCAATATCAAAAATGAATACAGATATGGAATACTATTTGCAGCATTCCTAAGATGATAAAACATTATTAATAAGAACCCAGCAATAAAAGGAAAAAATCAATATAAAGAGAAAATACGGCATTACAGCATGTGGAAAGTCATACCGTATGCACAGGTGTCCAGCGCTCGCTTGCAAGCTCATATCCATTTGGGTCTTCCCCAGGTGGATGAAGAATTGATATGCATACACGCCCATCAGGATAAACTAAAGTTTCAATAAGAAACAAGGCATTCTTATATATTGTTTCACATGTTAAGCTAAATGAAATATGATTTAGGAAAACATGCCATTTGGATGCCACATCTCTGATGTAAATCTAACTGTTGGAGGGCTATTTGGATAGTTGGCAGGAAAGCTCATAATTGCATTAAAATAGCCACCGTCACTGCAAGATTGGATACAAACAAGGATGAGCAGAAAGAAAGAAAGGAAATTTATCAAAGCCAAAGAACTCCACATGCTTTTGATGCACCAAAACTGATGATATTTATTCCATCGTATAACAGTTTGATATTCTCTCCTACATCTACAGTAATCTTCTTTCCTGATTCCTACAGGTCCACTAACGACTCATCATCAAAGAGCATGTAACATAAGGTTCAAGACAAGACACTCCTGCGAGAGCTTTGAATTCAGACAACCGTTTACAAATCTCAATACATGGGCCACAGCACAAATATATAGGCATTAGCATATTATGTACAGACATTATCCAATCAACAGTGCGGCAGGCGTGAAAATCCCACTTGACTACTTGTTTCTTATCCCATGCCACCATCAAGGTGGAGAATGTCTTGAAATTGCTTCTAAAACATATGCCAAGACATTGTACGACCTTCCACAAAAATCTAACAAGTGGAGAACAACCACAGTTGTCAGCAAAGCATTTTGTGCAGGTACGGACTGTCAACAAAATTTTAGCAGATGGTTTACACTTCCGACTCATAGCCCCTGCAATGATCAAAAGCCCTGACTCATCAATTAGGGCTCAGCTTTAAAGATCCTGCTTTGCTACGGTGTCCCTTCCCAAGCCAAGTTCTAAGACATCATGAGTTTGTTTGTAAATCTATGAATTACACAGACAGACAAAATTCTCTAACACAGCGGTTTTCATGTTGAAGAATGAAATCGCTACCAGCAAAATTCTCAAACCATGCAGATTCCCAAGCAATCAGATAAAAACCCTGAACCACACCTGGCTTGACAAAATTCATAAAAATCCCAATTTTCAAGCAATCCAAACCATCAACCGTGACAAAATTCATAAAAATCCCAATTTTCAAGCAATCCAAACCATCAACCAACCAAAATAATACATGAATTCACCTTTCCACCAACAGAATTCACAATAAAAATAAGGAAACAAGAAAAACGAAGAGAACAAAACCATGATTACACGAGGCGAGAGACAACTACTCACTAGAGTGTATCAGGGGGACCGATGATCGTCACGTTCCACTCGAAAACATTGCTATCATCAACCAGGCCAGCCGAGAATCCATCCACGGGGTTTTTGCTAAGATCTGAATCAACATCAACAACAACAGCATAACGAAAACCATATCACTCCATTGATCCCCTCCGAGAGACCTAATCCAAAACAAATCCTCCAAAGAAAACCCTAGGGACAATCAGCATCGACGCAGAAACAATCGAGTCCGCACCTTTCAGTTGCTTCAAGAGGAGCAGGCTCCCTTGGCTCGTCGCAGCCATCAACGAAGCAACCCGATAGAAATAGAGATGAGAGAGAGAGAGGAGAGAGAGAGAGAGAGAGTCGACACAAAGAGCTCTCAACTCAAAGGGGGAAAGATGGGAAGGCGAGGAAGAGAACCGAGCTTTGAAACCGACGCGAACGGCAATATATAGCAAGGGCCCGAGTGCGGAGGTGGGGAGGGCTACCGGACGAAGCGGAGAAAGCGAAGAGAATTTTAAATAAAATACGATTTTATTGTTCTTATAATTTGTTTTTTTTTTTTCCCACTCTCTTACTATATATTCCGCGCTGGAATCGTGATCTCCAGAAGCATACGAACAATCTACGGGGCCCAATTTCGCTACAAAAGCGATGCTCTTCACAGCTGGCACGCCATGTGAGTGCATGAACTGGCGAGCGTCGTAGGGCTCCAATCGAACGAAGGTACGAATGTTGGGCCTCAAGTAGATGTTAGGGTGGAAAGGTGGTGGGGCGGACGCTGACAAGTTGGTGCTGAGAATTTTGGCGGATGGACGGTCCTTTTGGCGTGGCGGGGACCACGCCGTTTGCCGGCACCTGGCGCTGGAGTCACTCCTGGTCGGACGATCTTAGCCGTCTATGATGGGATTTCTCTCTCTCTCTCTCTCTTCTTCTGTTATGCTCGCTTATGCTTTATATATATATACACACTATTTAAAACCTATTTTTAATTTTTTTTTAATTTTTGATTTTTATAATTTAATCTCTTATATTTTAAAAATATACTATTATTCCAAATATTTAAACTATATTTTTTTCTTAAAAAACTAAAAATTAGTTTCGCTATTTTTATTTAAATTATGTTTTTGTTAATATGTTACTAAGGTATTATATAAGTAAAAGATAATTAATTATAAATATTATATTAAATTAAATAATAAATTTATATAGTATATAAATTTTAATGGGATATGAAATTACTTTTAATAGGATGTGATATTAAAAATCTTAGAAGGGGTCTCTATCTATAAAGACTTTCTTAACTCTCTTCCACTGCCTATAGCCTACTTCTATCAAGCATTTTAAATTTTAAAAAAAAGATATAGTTGTTACTTAATTAATTAGTGGATGTATATTATTAAGAGTTATCTCTAAAAGATTAAGATATATTTGCAAGTGGCTACCAAATAAAATAAAATAGGACCATCACCTACAAGATGCTATACAAGCAACAAATAATAGCAAGTACTAAACTCATATAGATGGGAAAAGCATCCGCCTCCTAAACTCATTAATTTATAACCAACAACTCTACTCCAAGAAGAAGTGTTTTGAAAACTAAACCAACAGGCCGGTCGAACCGGTTCAACTGGGAACCGGTCATCAGTCCGGTCCGATTTTATTGTTAAAGTTGACTTTTATATGACCCAATAAAAATTGAAAAGCACATTGAACCCGGTTCAACCCCAGTTCTTAGACTTTTAGTTTTGACAAATGAAAAAACTAAAAGATTGCATGAGTAGTTAAGGGAGAAGACTTGTATTCAAGTGGTCATGGATTTGAATCCCATAGCTAGTATATTTTTGTAGTTTGATAAATGAAATTAGGATTGATTTTTTAAAATTTTTAATTTTTCACTTGGAAAGATATTATATTTTATTATTTTTATATTATTAAATCAAAAATTAATTATGATATCATCTGGTTCGATCAAACCGGTTTGTCCGATCGAACTGATTGACCCATGACACAATGTCAAGCCAGTTCGTTGTCCAACTTGGTTTTCAAAACATTGCCAAGAACCCTAATTGAACTATCAAAATTTATCTTCAAAACTCTAGATTAAGAAGGTTGCCAATGATAGAAATCAATCACAGTAGACTATGACGAACAACCCCAGATATTAGGATATGAAGATCTTAGATTATGGGTGAAGATAAATGTATAGAATCATCAATTCTTAACCTTTGTCAAAGGCTTGCCTTCAATCTCAGAAAGGTAGGGTGGGGATTGGAACAGATTAGGTAACAATTGGGAATTAGCTCCTCTTGGTTTGATTTGATTTTCTTGAAATTTTGAAAATTTTTAGAGGCACCATCCAAGACCTAGGCTATTTGCAACTTAATTGGACTGGATTCATACTAAATGCATATTGCACATTATTACATAAATATATATAAGGCATACAAAAGTATGTTAGATGTGCCTTGGGTGTGTATTCATCTGCAAAAGGTTCTCTCTTTCTTCTTTCTCAGAAGAGGTTATTCTCATGGTCCTTGGAATTCCTTCATTTTGAGGGTTATGGGACAGTGTAGATTGCTTGTTCTATATGGGTGTAAGAACGGATTGCAGGTGAGTTTCATAATTATTTGTAGAGAGGAATTTATAAACCCCCATCATTCTTTGCCTGCATATCAATCCCCAACAATGGCTCATGTTATTTGGCACCTAGTCTTAAAATCGACAAATACTAGAAATATAAACAAAACCAACTCACCAATGAAGCTGTGAATATTTGTCTTGCTTAAATGAAAAGCTACTGAGTTTGGTAATTTTCAAAGGCATAAATTTAAATTAATAGTTGTTTTAGTTTATTTGAATCTCTTGAAAATCATCCATGGTTGTATTGTTTTTCTATAAATGATAAGTTGCAAATACTATTTTATGTATTTTAAGTGTTAGCTTACTTAAATTCTATATGTAGCCCACATTGTAAAACATTGTAATTATTTCAGAAAGAACAAAATAATCGAAGAAATGCATCGCAAAGTAATTATGGAAGGAAGTGAGGCCCTTTCTTATGTCAAAAACTATTAATGATGCAACATACATATTCATCAGTATGTTTAATGGCATGGTTAAGCTATCAACCCACAAAGGCTATTAATGTAATATAAGGCTACCTTTCATTAATTTTAGAGTAGTGTTTGACTTATGTTATGCTAAAGAAAGGAAAGGAAAATCCATTAAAATACGTTAACTTGGAACCAGCTGTGTCTTCCCTTGCGAGTGCTTTAAGATTCGTCTGTGTCCTTCCGATCTTCATTGTACTTTGACTGTGATTCCAATCATCTCTGTCTGAGCTATGGTGAACCCTCCTGCACCTAGTGTGGCAGCGTTCGATGGGGCGAGGAGTGCCGAAGGACAGTGGCATCGAGCTCAGGATGGCCGATTCGGTTGGGTTGCCCTATCGCTCTCCCCGGCTAAGGTTTCGGAGCTTGTTCGACTGTTTCCGAACATCATCCAGGTTTCGATACAGTCGCTGGAGAACGAGGTGAACAATTAGGGACATCAGGCAATCCTAGCTTGGAGTCTTTCCCAGTGGGTTCGCCGAAGGCGATAGTCAGAGAATTTCACCACACTAGAATTCCTAGGGATGTTGAAGTAATTTCTTTGGCTCACTGGCACTATATCTTTCATTTCTCATACTCCCAAGCCAAAGACCTAGTCCTAGGGAGGCCCTAGGTGGATAATGGTCAAGTAATTGTGGTTGCAGAGTGGCAGCCTGAATTCATTCCGGCTACTGATTCTCTCCTTCAAGCCCTGCTTTGGATCCATCTTCCACAACTTCTGATGGAATTCTGGGCAGAGGACATCTTATCCTCCATCCTTTCGGTAGATGGGGGCTTCTTGTATTCGGATGATTATATCAAAGCGAGGAAACTGGGGGTTTTGCCCGAGCTTGTGTCTGTGTCGACTTGAAAAATCCTCTCGGCCAGAGGCGCGGGTTTGAGGGATCGGCGATCCCTTCTGGCAGTAGTTCTCAATGAGAACATTGAAGGCATTTGTGCTCACTGTGGCTCCCTGCACTTCGCCAGTTCTTGCAAGTCATCGGGGGATCAGGCATCTTCCTCGGCCGGCCTCAAGTTTGGTCCCTAGATGGCCGCTATCAGGCAACGAAGGCCCACCTAGGATCAGAGTCCGACTCCTAGGGAGGTGGCTCAGTCGGATTCTGTTCCCACCTCTGTTTCTAAGGAAGGTTGACAAATTCCAAAGAAATTTGCCGACAACAGAATGGCTGGTCCCCTGCCTCGCTGGTGGTACTGTTGGATCAGGGAACAGGGCGGGGAGGTCCGTCCTCCTCCTCCTCGACTGTGCTAACGGCTCAGGAGACCATTGTGCAGTCCCAGTCTGCATGCTGTGCTATTGATAGAGTGCTGGTTGTCACTAAGGGAGGAACCCAGACTGATACTCTGAAGCCTGATACCCTGCTGCCTGAAAGCAATGATGGCAATCCTTTTCTAATTTGGGCTATGTAAAAGGGTTCGGGTGCCCGAAGACCCATAAGGCATCCAATCCTGGCCCATCTAAGAGGTCTCGTCCTGTGGAGCTATGATACAGAGAGTGGCCTCCATATCGCTAAAGCAAAAGGGAAGGCCCCTCTCGCCGTTAAAGGGAGTGGACATGCATCCTTTACTTTTTCAGCTTCCTTCGACTCTGCCCAGGGCCGGATACCCTGTTTGGGTCCGAGGACCAAGAAGTCCCGATGTAAGGTAGGACCCGATCTGGGGATTGGTTCAGTTACCACTCACTCGAACCAGTTGGTGGGCTGCACCCATGAGTCTGCTATACTATAGCTGAAGTAGGCCATCCAGTAGGCTGATACTATTGAGGTGATGGACTCATCCCAGTCTGATGACTGTTGTGCTAAGGGACCTATGGAATATGATGAGAAGATGACAGGGGTAAAGATCGAGGTTCTCCCCAATCAAGCCTCAGGATGAAGTTACTTATCTGAAATGTGAGAGGAGCACTGAAACCATCGTTTCGCTCCTCATTTGGGAGGCTTTTGGAGCTTCATAGTTTTGACATTTGTATTCTGTTGGGACCCAATTTTCTGGGGTAGTCTGGCTCGCTTCCGCAGATAGATTTTTAGATCTTGGGTGTCTTATGCAATCAAGTCTATCGATCTCTCTAGTGGTATTTTGGTACTATGGAGGAATGATAACATTAGAGTGGATGCATTTCATTGTTGTGGTTAGCAAGTTGCTTTGATCATATCCAAGGAGAGCTCTATCCCTTGGCTCCTCGCGGATGTTTATGCCAATACTGATTATAGGGAGCGTCAAGTGCTTTGGGATGAGCTTCAGTCTCTTCTTGCCCAGGGATTTCCCTCCCTTATTACAGATGATTTCAACTGCATTGTGGGGCCTCTAAGAAGAAAAGGGGCAGGCAATCTACTGGATCTGCCGGCCAAGCTGAGTTCAGGACCTTTATATCTTCTGTTGGCCTATTGGATTTGGAGTTTTAGGGGTTCAATTCACTTGGTGTAACAATCTGCAGGGTTTGGCTAGAGTATGGGAAAGACTGGACCGGGCCTTGGCTACTTCTAGTTGGCTTCAGCTTTATCCTACTATCACTGTCACTCACTTGTTCAGAATTACCTTTGATCACTGTCCTGTTCTTATATCTACTAATATTACTATTCAGAAGATGTTGGCCCAGATGACAACCCAAGAGGGGGGGGGGGGGGGGGGTGAATTGGGTTCTTTAAAAAATTAGCCTTTTAAAATAGTTTGCTTGAGATTAATGAAGGCAAATGCAAAGTAACTATAAAGTGCAGTGAATAAATAGAGATAGAGATAGAGACAATAGAACACGGCAAACACAAAGATTTTATAGTGGTTCGGTGTATCCAACACCTACGTCCACTCCCAAGATTCACTTGGGTCCACACTATAATCACCCTAGATTACAGCAGAGTTGTTTTACAAGCTCACAACTCAAACTTGTTGTTTTCCCGGGCGCACAACGAACCCAGCTGGTTTTCAAGGGCTCACCAGCACAAAAACCCTAACACAAGCTTAACCAAGCTTGAACCGAGGTAAGACTACCTCCACTAGTTCAATCCCCCAGATTGAACTAGACACAAACAAATGAAATATGTTTTTCAAATACAAAGCTCCTTAATGAGCAGATAATCAAATAATATAACAAGTTTAGAAAAGCCTGATTTGTAGATGGTTGGCTTTTGAGCTTTTCTTCTTTTCTTCTTCCTTGCTAGGTTGAATCAAGCCTCAGCTCCGATTCTTCACAGTTGAAGCAGTTGAGAAGAGTTGAAAAGCAAGAAACTGAACTTCTTTCTCCAAGTTGGGAAATCCACAAAAACTTGATTTGAATGCCTTGGATTCCTCTTGAGCTTTTTGGAGTGGAGTGGATTTGAGCTAGAAGGTTTTCCTCTTGAGATTCAGGCTCTCTCTTTTTGGATTTTTGAAATGGGATTTGTCTATTTCCGATTTTCTTTCTTTTTTCTTTCTCTTTTTGAACAATAGTCTTCCCTTTATAGATTTCTTTCAAACCATTTTTGGAAGAAAACTATCCGTTGGAGTGTACCTTGTAGCAAAATATATCCGTTAGAAATAAGGTAAAATAGAAATATTACCGTTAGAGCTGATCTGGCAATTTGATTTTTCGTTCCAGGTGGGTTGGAGTCGACTCTAACTTTTCTGGAGTCGGCTCTAGCTCGAGGCATTCAAAACGATATTTCTGGAGTCGTCTCTGACTTTTCTGGGGTCGACAAGAAACTTTTCTGGAGTCGACTCTAACTTACCCGGAGTCGACTCTAGGTTGGGGCCAGAAAAATCGACTTCTGCTTCTTCTGTGAGAGTCGACTCTAACAGTCTCGGAGTCGACTCTAACTTCCGTGCCAGTTCCGGAGTCGGCTCTGTGATTCTCGGAGTCGACTCTAATGTCTGCAATTCTTACCTAGACATTAGATTCGATCCAGAACACTATGTAACTCCTGATTTTGATCATTCAATAGATTTATAATCTGAAACACTAAATCAAAATCATTAGAGCCTCAATAGTTATACTCAAATAGTTTTGTTAATCATCAAAATCATCAATTGGGTCAACAATCTCCCCCTTTTTGATGATAACAAAAACTTTGAGTATATGCATTCAAAAATTCATTCGAACTAAAGATTATAGTCATTTTGAAACTTAAACATTTTTAATTAAGGATTTGATGCCAATATTCAAAGTAAACTTTTAAAATTGTGCATGAGTTCAATATAATATCAATTATGAATATTTAATCTTAATGTGCATAAAATTGCAATTGAGCTTTTTGTTAAGCTCCCCCTGCATTGAATAGCTCCCCCTATATATAAGCATCAATTTTAACTGATTAAAATTTCAAGTTATCTTGCATAAACAATTATTTCTCCCCCTTTCTTTCTTTCTTTATGCATATGGGCATATTCAACCATCTCTCCCCCTTTTTTGTTATCAGCAATAAGGAGAGTTTTAGATAAAGAAAGTCAATAAACATAGGGATTCAAGCAGTCAATATTTGAAAATGTGAAATTGCATTTCATAAGTAAGAAATTACATTAGTTGATTCATGTACATCCAAAATGAAATACATTAGATATTCAAAAACTTCCTAAGTACAAACTATCAAAATCAAAATCAAGGTCAGATGTGTTTGAATACAATTTTCTTCAAATGACCTATGATTTCCATTACATCATCCTTTTGTGATTTCTTAAAGTTTTCAAGGCAAGCTTCATTTGTGAGACTGCAAGGTCAATGTCCTTCTTCAATTGACCCGTTGCATGAACATAAGATCCTGACCATCAGCAATACCTTCCATCCTTTCGAAGATTTTGTGAAGATCAGCCCCAAAGGATTCAACTGAATTGCTTAAGGTAAAGGAGATCATGTCCAGTCTCGAATTAAGTTCTTCCTTCAACTGATTAAAGTCTTCTTTTAATTGAGAATTTCTTGAGATCTCTGACTATCATACTCAGCAAGCAAAGCTCTCAGCTGACCAATTTGTTCATCAGAGAATCTCCCAGAAGTTGTATAGACTGATGTGGAGGTGAGGGAATAGTACTAGGTCCGGCCTCTGAAGGTCCAGCTGAAGAAGGTCCCGCAATAGATGGATCAGGGACAGATGGTCCCTCAGTGGATGGTCCCGGGATGTCTTCTACTCTGGTCTTCTATCTCTTCTGCTCTTTCCTCTCTTCCTCCTTTCATCCAAACACCATTCAATTTCTTGAAGCCCATCCGATGAATAGTAGAATGCTATAATAGTCAGTGTGTCTCAATTTTCTTAAAGGTTCATTCTCCATAATGAGCACACCTTGGCTTCTAAAGATTAGTCAGAATCATACCATATGGCAGTGTAGATCTCTTCTTTGTAGCTGCCTCTGCCATGTATCCAATCATCATGCCAGCTAAGTTGACTGGCCTTCCAGTAATTATGCAATCCATTAACAGAACGTCTCGCTCCGAGACATACTCGAATCTACCAATTTTGGAAACAAGATTCTTCCACAGATATTATGTAGTAATCTGAGTTCTAGATTCAATTGATTTGCAAGGATTTCTTCAAACTCAGTTACATCTCTCCCTAGCATTCTTGTCAATGCTCCACTTCTATCCTCATGTTGATATTCCATTAAACCGATTGTGGGCATTTCCAATAAGTTTCCAAGAATCTCAGAGGTTATTGTCACTCTTGTTCCTCTTACTATACTTATTAATCCACCTTCTCCTCTACTTAAACCGTTGTAAAACTCTCTTACTAAGGCTGGATATGTGGGTATATCAAGTGAACAGATTTTTTCCCATCCCATTTCCTTCAAACTTCTTCCTATAGTGAATCCTTCCGACTCAAAGAAATCAAAATTCACCTTTCTCCCAGTGGTAATGGTCTTACCGGCTAAATGATCAACTTTGGGTGAAGATGGTGAAGGAGGGGAATCCTCTTGAGTGGCCGAAGAGGAGGAAGGCGAGGGTTGCCTCCGAACAGTGCGTCTCCTCGTTGGAACGGATGCTCCACCGACGAATCCGCGCCTCTTAGGTGCCATTGAGAAGATTGGAAGATTAATCAAGGTTTTGAGTAGATTGGGGAAGTTGGAAAGGCTTTGGAGCTTTTTGGAGGTTTTGGAGACGATGGAATGATTGGGGGTCGACTCCGCCTTTTTATTTTTGACCTAGCTCGACTTAGAGTCGACTCCCGAAAACTGGGTGTCGGCTCCGAACCAGAAAATCTGTCAGCGCTCGAATTAGAGTCGGCTCCACAAAAGCCAGAGTCGGCTCTAATCGCTTAGACAGAACATCAAAAACTCAGGTGTCGACTCCACAAACTGTCAGAGTCGACTCTAACAGTTTCAGAGATAAAAAATTAAGTTTCAAGGATTTGAAACTATTCAAATTAATCATCAAATTATAGATTAATGTTCCTTAGCAATTGGGGAAACAATGAATCAAGATCTAGATAGATTTCCTTATTGAAATATCAAGATTTTTCAAGAAAATGATGAAATCTAGATAGATGTCCTTAAGAGTTTCAGAAAACTATTCCAAAGGATCACAAACTCCTAATTCTCCTCTAAGATAACAAAATCTCTCTTCACTTAAGGGTTTTGTTAATATATCTGCTAATTGTTCTTCAGTATTCACATAATCAAGACAAATTTCATTATTGGCTACATGTTCTCTTATAAAGTGATATCTAATTTCAATGTGTTTGTTCTTGAATGTTGAATTGGATTTTTAGTTAGATTATTGCACTTGTATTATCACATCTTATAGGTGTCTTATCAAGTGTGATACCATAGTCTTCAAGTTGTCGCTTAATCCATAGGATTTGAGCACAGCAACTTCCAGCTGCAACATATTCAGCTTCAGTAGTTGATAATGCAACTGAATTTTGCTTTTTGCTAAACCATGAGATTAAGTTACTTCCTAAGAATTGGCATGCACCACTTGTGCTTTTTCTATCTAACTTACATCCAGCATAATCAGAATCAGTGTATGCAATCAGATTTAATGTTGAGTCTCTAGAATACCATAAACCTACATTTTTTGTTCCACTTAAGTATCTTAGTATTCTTTTAACAGCAATTAAATGTGATTCTTTAGGTTCAGACTGAAATCTAGCACATAAGCAAACAGCAAACATTATGTCTGGTCTACTTGCAGTTAAGTAAAGTAGGGATCCGATTATACCTCGATAATATTTTTGATCAACCTTCTTACCTTCTTCATCTTTGTCCAGCTTGCATGAAGGACTCATTGGTGTTCCGAGGGGTTTAATTGATTCCATACCAAACTTCTTTAGAATTTCTCTTGTGTACTTTGTTTGGTTGATAAAGATTCCCTCTTTGCTTTGTTTGATTTGGAGTCCAAGGAAGAAGTTGAGTTCTCCCATCATGCTCATTTCAAATTCTCCCTGCATTAACTTAGCAAACTCTTGACATAGAAGATTGTTAGTAGCACCAAAACAATGTCATCAACATATATTTGAACTACAAGTAAATCTTTACTTTTCTTTTCAAAAACAATGTTTTATCAACATTTCCTCTTGTAAAATCATTTTCAATTAAAAATTTACTTAATCTATCATACCAAGCTCTAGGTGCTTGTTTCAAACCATATAATGCTTTGTGCAATTTAAAAACGTGATTTGAAAATTCGTGATCTTCAAAACCTGGTGGTTGTTCTACATATACTTCTTCATTTATAAATCCATTTAAAAATGCACTTTTTACATCCATTTGAAATAAGTTAAAATTCATGTGACATGCAAATGCAAGTAATAGCCTAATGGCTTCTAATCTAGCTACAGGTGCAAAGGTTTCATCAAAATCAATACCTTCTTCTTGATTATATCCTTTTGCAACTAATCTAGCTTTGTTTCTAATTACTATGCCATTTTCATCTAGTTTATTTCTAAAAACCATTTTGATCCTATAACAGAATGATTTTTAGGTCTTTCACTAATGTCCATACATTATTTCTAGTGAATTGATTTAATTCTTCTTGCATTGCTAACATCCAATTATTATCTTTTTCAGCTTCTTCAATAGTTTTAGGTTCAATTTGTGATACAAATGCAAGATGATTACTAATATTTCTCATAGATGATCTAGTTCTTATTCCTTGAGATGGATCACCTATAATCAATTCCTTGGGATGACTATAAGCATATCTCCAATCTCTTGGTAGATCTATATCATTATGATTAGTATTAGTATCATCATCCTTAGGTGAATCATTATCTTTAGCTTCTTGTTCATGATCTGAAGATACATCAATATTAATTTTTCAAGATCTTTTCAAATGTTTGTATCTTCCTCATCATCAATTTTTGGAACTTGATGCTAAAGATTCATCAAAAACTACATGAATGATTCTTCAACAATTAAAGTTTTCTTGTTAAATACTCTATATGCTTTACTAGTTGTTGAATATCCTAAGAATATTCCTTCATCAGATTTAGCATCAAATTTGCCTAAGTTGTTTTTACCATTATTATGAATAAAACATTTACAACCAAATGCATGAAAATATTTAATATTGGGTTTTCTATCATGCCATAATTCATAAGGTGTTTTCTTTAAAATAGGTCTTATTAAGGCTCTATTTAGGATGTAACATGCTGTGTTAATAGCTTCCGCCCAAAAGTATTTCGGGAGTTTACTTTCACATAGCATGGTACGGGCCATGTCTTCTAGAGTCCTATTTTTCCTTTCAACTACACCATTTTGTTGTGGGGTCCTAGGTGCAGAAAAATTATGATTAATACCATTTTCATTGCAAAAACTTTCAAATAAGTGATTTTCAAATTCAGTTCCATGATCACTTCTTAGAGACACTATGGTAGTGTTTTTCTCATTTGTTACTTTCTTGAAGAATTTCATGAATATCGAGAAAGTCTCATCTTTGTGAGCTAAAAACATTACCCAAGTGAATCTAGAGTAATCATCTACTATCACAAGACCATATTTCTTTCCTCCTAGACTTGTGGTTCTAGTTGGTCCAAAAAGGTCCATGTGAAGTAGCTCTAATGGCCTAGAAGTTGAAACAATATTTTTAGATTTGAAAGAACTTCTTGTTTGTTTTCCAAACTGACATGCATCACATATTTTGTTATTTTCAAAATCTAATTTAGGTAAACCTTTTACTAAATCCATTCTAATTAGTTTTGAAATAAGGTGTGTGCTTGCGTGACCTAATCTTCGATGCCACAACCAACCAATCTCATTCATATTAGCATTATTAGCAACTAAGCAATGATTATTAGTAGACAATTTGTCTAAATCAATCATGTATACATTGCCATTTCTATTTCCAATAAAAACAATGCTATTATCAATGGGATTAGCTACAGTGCATAAAGAAGATTCAAAAGATACTTTAAAACCTTTGTCACATAATTGACTTATACTAATTAAGTTATGCTTTAAACCATCAACATAAAGTACATTTTCAATAAATGTGGAGGGAGTTATTTGAATGTTACCAAACCCCAAGATTTGGCCTTTGCCATTGTCGCCAAATGTAACAACTCCTCCTTTCTTTTCTTCAAGGGTGATGAATTCTTCTTTGTCACCCGTCATATGTCTTGAGCAGCCACTATCAAGATACCACTTTCTCTTTGATCTCTTGGCCACAAGACATTCCTGCAATAAAATCAGACTTTATGTTTAGGTACCCAAGCTTTCTTGGGTCCTTCATGGTTAGTAGCAACAAATATTGTTCCTTTCGGAACCCATATTTTCTTTCCTTTAATATTTAAGTTTTTATTATTTTTAGAATTTTACATTCATATTTATGTCCTTTTTGATTACATTTAAAGCATGTAAATTACTTTGGCCAAAAAATTTTTAAGTGATTTTTGTTTCTTAAAGTGTATATCCTAATCCGGCTTTGTCAAAAACTGCTTTTTGACTATTTAACAATAAATTAATTTAATTGAACTTAATGTAAACTTATCAACTATGTTTTATGTTTTCAACCTCATTCTTTAGTTTATCTTTTTCATTTGAGATTGATTCCTTTTCATTCATTAAAATTTCATTTTCAGATTTAAGTTTCTTAATTTCATTGTTAAGATTTTCTTTTTCTTGAATGAAGGTAAGTTTTCATTTTTCAAAAACTTGTATTTCTTTTTCAAAACTTTGAAATCCCCAACAAGTTCATTAAAAGCATCAAAAAGTTCATCAAAGCAAATTCATCGCAAGGGTTGTCGGAACTTACCTCATCGTTGTCGTCCGCCATAAACATACGTTTGCGACTTCCTTTTGTTCTTCTTCTTCGGAAGAAGATTCCTCGCTGTCACTCCATGTCGCCATATAAGCCTTCTTTTTCTTTTTGTAGGCTTTCTTCAATTTGGACATTCATTTCTAAAGTGCCCCGGTTTATTACATTCATAGCAAGTCAAGGGGTCTTTCTCTTTTTCTTTGTCCTTGTCCTTATTTTTATCCTTTTCTCCTTCCCACTTAGCTCCAAATTTTTTCTTGTGGAAGGGTTTCTTTCTCCTCATAAATCTCTTAAATTTCTTTGCTAAGAGAGCAGTCTCATCATCATCATCATCATCATCTGCTGCTCTCTTCTTCTTTTGCAGCTTTGAGGGCAATCATTTTTTTTCTTTGAATCCTCCTCAACATGCTGCCTCATAGTCAGCTCATGGGTCATAAGGGATCCTAGAAGCTCCTCTAAGGGTAAAGTGTTGAGGTCCTTAGCTTCTTGGATTGCAGTCATTTTTGCTTCCCATGATCTTGGTAAGACCTAAGAATTTTCGAACAAGTTCAGAGTTAGTATATGTCTTACCAAGACTTTTCAAACCATTTACAATATCTGTGAATCTAGTGTACATGCATGCAATGGTTTCAGATTGTTCCATGCTAAATAATTCATATTTGTGAACAAGAATATTATTTTGGATTCTTTCACTTGATTGGTACCCTCATGGGTAACCTCTAATCTATCCCAAATCTCCTTTGCGGAATTACAAGTGGAGATTCTATTAAATTCATTAGCATCTAAGAGCAATATAAACATTCATGGCTTTAGCGTTAAGCTGTGCCATTTTCCTATCATTATCATTCCAGTCCCTTTCGGGCTTAGGAACAATAGTGCCATCAATAACATGTGTGGGTGTACTAGGTCCATTAATTATAACACCCCATAGCTCATAATCAGAAGCTTGAATGAATATCCTCATTCTAGCTTTCCAATAAGAATAATTTGAGCCATTAAAAAGTGGAGGTCTATTCGTAGAATGACCTTCAGCAAAAGAACCAACTTGTGTTGCCATTTGGAACTTTAGCTCTTGATCGTGTGATCAAAATCTAATGAGCACTAGCTCTGATACCAATTGTTGGCCCAGATGACAACCCAAGAGGGGGGGGGGAATTGGGTTCTTTAAAAAATTAGCCTTTTTAAAATAGTTTGCTTGAGATTAATGAAGGCAAATGCAAAGTAACTATAAAGTGCAGTGAATAAATAGAGATAGAGATAGAGACAATAGAACACGGCAAACACAAAAGATTTTATAGTGGTTCGGTGTATCCAACACCTACGTCCACTCCCAAGATTCACTTGGGTCCACACTATAATCACCCTAGATTACAGCAGAGTTGTTTTACAAGCTCACAACTCAAACTTGTTGTTTTCCGGGCGCACAACGAACCCAGCTGGTTTTCAAGGGCTCACCAGCACAAAAACCCTAACCAAGCTTAACCAAGCTTGAACCGAGGTAAGACTACCTCCTCTAGTTCAATCCCCCAGATTGAACTAGACACAAACAAAGAAATATGTTTTTCAAATACAAAGCTCCTTAATGAGCAGATAATCAAATAATATAACAAGTTTAGAAAAGCCTGATTTGTAGATGGTTGGCTTTTGAGCTTTTCTTCTTTTCTTCTTTTCTTCTTCTCCTTGCTAGGTTGAATCAAGCCTCAGCTCCGATTCTTCACAGTTGAAGCAGTTGAGAAGAGTTGAAAAGCAAGAAACTGAACTTCTTTCTCCAAGTTGGGAAATCCACAAAAACTTGATTTGAATGCCTTGGATTCCTCTTGAGCTTTTTGGAGTGGAGTGGATTTGAGCTAGAAGGTTTTCCTCTTGAGATTCAGGCTCTCTCTTTTTCGGATTTTTGAAATGGGATTTGTCTATTTCATTTTCCTTTCTTTTTTCCGTTCTTTTTTGAACAATAGTCTTCCCTTTTTATAGATTTCTTTCAAACCATTTTTGGAAGAAAACTATCCGTTGGAGTGTACCTTGTAGCAAAATATATCCGTTAGAAATAAGGTAAAATAGAAATATTACCGTTAGAGCTGATCTGGCAATTTGATTTTTCGTTCCAGGTGGGTTGGAGTCGACTCTAACTTTTCTGGAGTCGGCTCTAGCTCGAGGCATCTCAAAACGATATTTCTGGAGTCGTCTCTGACTTTTCTGGGGTCGACAAGAAACTTTTCGGAGTCGACTCTAACTTACCCGGAGTCGACTCTAGGTTGGGGCCAGAAAAATCGACTTCTGCTTCTTCTGTGAGAGTCGACTCTAACAGTCTCGGAGTCGACTCTAACTTCCGTGCCAGTTCCGGAGTCGGCTCTGTGATTCTCGGAGTCGACTCTAATGTCTGCAATTCTTACCTAGACATTAGATTCGATCCAGAACACTATGTAACTCTGATTTTGATCATTCAATAGATTTATAATCTGAAACACTAATCAAAATCATTAGAGCCTCCAATAGTTATACTCAAATAATTTTGTTAATCATCAAAATCATCAATTGGGTCAACAGAAGAGTAGGCAGTTCAGATTTAAGAAGTTCTAGACATTCTATTCTGCTGCTCGGACCATCATTTCTCAGGCATGAAGACTACTTGTCAGAGGAAATGTCATTTATAGGTTATTTAGGCGTCTAGTACTTGCTAGACATCAGCTCTCCAGATGGAATAGATGGGAGGTGGAGGATATTATGAGGCTAGTTGAGCAGGTTGAATCTATTATTACTACTTTCCAAGCCAAAGAGGATCAGGAGGGTTTTCTTACTGATTATGATCTTTCGTCTCTCCGATCCAGTTTGGCGCTCCACTACTCCCTTCTAATGCAGCAGAAGACTTTTTGGAGACAGGTTCCAGATCTAGTGGATTCAAGAAGGGGACTATAATACTAGATTCTTTCATCATGCCACTCTTAAACGTTGAGTGAATAACCGCATCAAGTGTTTAGCTGATGATGAGGGATAGTTCGAGGAGGATGTCCAGATAATTAGGGATCAACTTTTTCATTTCTTTCAGTCTAGATGGACTGAGTATACTGGTGATGGGTTCCTTGTCTACCCTGTTTTGACCCCCAATAGAGTCAATGCTTCGAAGAATGACCTTCTTATCCGATCAATTACTGCTGAGGATATTCGGATGGCTTTATGGGATCTTGGTGCTGATAAGGCCCCTGGGCCTGATGGATTTTCTCCTTTTTTCTTTCATCACTATTGGGGTATTTTGAGTCAGGAAGTTGTGCAAGTGATCCAGCTTGTCTTTCAATTGAAAGCTATTCCCTCTGATTGAAATCGAACTTTCATTACCCTAGTGCCTAAATGACCTAATGCTTCCATTCCTCAATACTGCCAGCCTATCAGTCTTTGTACTACCTTATATAAGGTATGCGCTCGACTCTTGATCTCTCGAATGCGTATGGTTATCCCTTGTCTCATTTCACCAGAGCAGAAAGCTTTTCTCAGAGGGCGTAGCATTACTGATAATGCCCTATTAGCTCAGGAATTCATACATGACCTTCAAAGAGCCTCTGGTTATCAGTGTCTCATGGCCGTTAAGCTAGATATGGAGAGAACTTATGACAGAGTGAGCTAGAATTTTTTGAACCATACTCTTCATGAGTTTAGGTTTGAGGAGCTATTTGTTGATTGTATCATGGCCTGTGTTCACCGATCGTCTTTCTCTATCCTCATTAATGGTAGCCAGACTGATTACTTTCACTCTGAGGTTGGGTTGAGGCAGGGATGTCCTCTCTCCCTATTGTTGTTTGTTCTCTCGACCGATGCATTATCTCGAGCTCTACATCAGGCACAGCAGGGCTCTTGTCTAGTCCCCTACAGTATTGGCCCTCAGGGGCACTCGATTTCCTATCTACTATTTGCTGATGACTGCATATTCCTATGTAGGGCTACAGTGCGCAATGCTACCACTTTTGCCACTATACTTCAAACTTACTGCCTGGCCTCTGGACAGAAAGTTAATCTGAATAAATTCTTAAGGTTGACTCCTACTTTAAGGGGGCCTATCATACAAATCGTGGGCATCTTTGTGCAGGCTGACTGGCTATCCTATCTGGGAATACCTATAACAGGGAGACGACCAAGGATCTCTGACTTTAGTGACCTAGAGAGGCATGTTCGAGATCGGCTGGATGGGTGGCAGGTCACTGGACTATTTATGATAGCGAGGATTACTCTATTACGATCGGTGCTCTCTTCTCTTCCTCTCTATCTGTTATCTAATGCTGTTGTCCCATTGACTTGCTTGAGAAAGATTAAGAGATATTTTAGAGACTTCTTCTGGGCCTCGATGCAGGATGGACATAGTGTTCATCTATTGGCTTATCATATTGTCTGCTTGCCGATTGCTGAGGGAGGGTTTGAGATCCATTCCCTCACTGTTAGGAGGAAGGCATTGATTGCTAGGCATGCCACTCGGTTCTTGCTTGATCCGCACTGTACGTGGAGTTCATTCATTCGAGCCAAATACGGTGATTGGATTTCTTTCATTGATCCACAACCTTCTCGAGGGCACTCTTTCTTTTGGAAAGAGGTCTGTCGGCATGCTCCCGTTATCCTGAACAGCATATTATGGATGATTGGTGATGGAGCCTCAGTGGATTGTTCAGGATACGTGGATTGCTGACATCCCCCTGTCTCGATGACCTATCTTTGTTAACACTGCCATTCCTAGTGGGATGAGAGTCATTGATCTTACTACCCAGGATCATTTTACCTGGAATACCCCTTTGTTGTTCAGCTTCTTTGGGGATGAGCTTTATCGTCACATTCTTTCTATTCCTCTCATCCTAGGTCACACCCCCGACATCAGAGTTTAGAGGAGAACCTGTTTGGCTCGTGCTCCTATCAGGGACCTCCTCAGGACTTACAGACCCAATCCCAGCAGTCTTTGATATGGCTTGGATCTGGCACCTTCCCATTCATCCTAGGGTCCGGCTATTTATTTGGAAGCTGCACAGAATTATCTTCCTACCTATTCCATGCTCTCTGGGCGAGGATTGGGCATCCAACCTACGTGCCCGTTATGTGGCACTGAGAAAGAGACGGTTGACCATGCTATCTTCACCTGTTCCAGAGCTAGATAGATCTGGCAGATTTTTGGCGACAGGCCAAGTTGGTGTTGCTTCTCATTGCATCTCCTTTCTTGGCTTGATCAGGCAGGACTTGGGAAGAGGCATCCTTCAGAGGGGTACGATGAGGCTTACATAGCTTATCAAGTCTGGTTATCTTAGAATTGGCTTATGTTTACTGATGAGTCTGCTCCTTCTCATAGGGTTATCAGGACAGCCTTCTCCTTATCAGCTGAGTACACTTTCCATCGGACAGTTCTTGATTATGATAGCCCTGGCCCCTAGGGTTCCATGTTGCCTTGGCATCGCACCAGCGTATGGTCTTTATATCTTGGGAGACCCATCTCTAGGGTCTGTCAAAATCAACTTTAATGGGAGTGTTCGTGGTAGATCTACAGGATCAGGTTTTATGATTCAAAGGTCAGATGGTGCGATGCTGGTAGCTGGTGGATTCAGCCTTCTTGACTCCTCGGTGCCTTTAGCGGAGCTATATGCCGTTTAGGCTGATATTTCCTATGCCATTCATAGCCTGGGCGTCCATAGTCTTATTATTGAGGGGATGTTATTATTGTGATTTGTTGGCTCTGTCAGGAATATTACTGTGATCATCTGCCTACCAATCCCTTGATCTATGACATTCGATCTCTCCTTCAGAGCGTTCACTATGTCTAGATATGACACATCTATAGAGAAGCTAACTCAATGGCAGATTGGATCGCCGCCAGAGTAGCCTATCACTCTGATTTTTGAAGTTGAAAGCTGGAAGACCCATGTCCTCTTGTTCTAACCCAAAATTTTATACTATGATATATCGGATTTGACTCACCCTAAATTGATGTGATCATCCGCATGTACCAAAAAAAAAAAAAAAAGGAAAAAAAAGTTGCGTGTATTTTGAAGACCAAAGAAAAGAGGGAGAGACATTCGGTGGTGAACAGAGATAGTATATGTATAATTTTTGCAAAGTTAGAAAACTAAATAGAGAAAATTTTAACTAGAAGTTCAAAAGTAATTTTTCTATCCAGAGTAGAGCTTGAATTTTTACACTTTTATGGGAGCAGAGTGAAAAAGATCCATGTTAGTTATGGAGGAAAAGATGGCTTTGTATATACACAGTTTATCCACTTATGCTAAGCATATCTAAAAGTTTTTGTTGATTACTGTAAATTCGTGTGAGGAAGAACCAAAATTTTGGATGACCATTATATGACTATCAACGTACACAATAACAAAGAATAAATAAAAGTTATATGGCATGTGTTGGTCCAAGTTCAATAGTCCAAACCTTAGCTAAAATAATGAATCAACGTGACCTAATCTAAATGGATATCTTTTTTTCAATGAAATTTGATCTGAACTTTAATTTTAACCTTGCTCAATTCAAGCAAGAAAACAATCAGGCTAATTAATCAGCTTGCTTCTGAAATATAATATAAGTTAAATATTTGTTATATTTGTACAGATGATCATAAATGCATTACAGATCATAATATTTATAGGTATTAGCCAAGTATTTGATGCTATTTATAAGAAATAAATAAAACAAATAGCTAAGATTGTGATCATCTGTTATAATCTGAAAGTTGTTGAGGTTGCTTTATTATAAAGGGCAAACTTGATGCATGGATAATATGTTCGAGGCTACTGAAGATACCAATGATGCCGAGTTTATAGAAAAATTAGTTAAGATTTGCAGCTACAAAGATGATTCTTTGACAGCTTCTAGGTTCGAAACTTAAAAACTTTAGCAACGATGCCATCAGGAACCACTAATAAAAAATATATATTTTTTGCATCCCTTCCTTTTGTCCAACTTGCAGCGGCCGCACCCATCTTTGCCATCCCTACACGTCCCTCAGCAATTTCTTTTGAATTTCCCCCATACGGATTGGTTCAGCCATGTTTGGGTCCCTCTTCTTTACTGAATGAGGTGGTGGCCATTACCTTTCTTTCAAATGGTTTTTCCAACCAGTAAACACCCTTTTGCTTTCCAACTCAAACCAGCAAGCTGCACTGATCCACAACCGACGACAAAGAGAGAAAAAGGAGAGATGGAATCTAGTTCATGGCTGCAGAGCCTGCAAAGGTCTCAATTTAGTCTTTTCCTTCATAGGATAATCTGTGAATTATTTATACCACCGACCACTTCTTAGCTACCACTGATAGTGCCATCGACGTAGTGGTGGCGGAGTTGAAAGGCTTAAAGGTTGTATGTCAGCAGTTGAGTTGCTTCCATGAGTGCTAAAAGGTCGGTGCACTTTGTTTGAGGTAGTTGCTGTGGTG
Organism: Calamus simplicifolius; assembly: GCA_900491605.1. Taxonomy (NCBI): domain Eukaryota; kingdom Viridiplantae; phylum Streptophyta; class Magnoliopsida; order Arecales; family Arecaceae; genus Calamus; species Calamus simplicifolius. The sequence continues at coordinate 539,046 of UESW01004423.1, forward strand.
TTATATAGCGTATTTCAAAATAATTTTAAGATATTTATGAAAGCTAGATGAAAATTAAATTATATATTTTAAAAAAAATTATTTAGTAATCTATTTATATTAATTTAATAATAAAAAATAAAAAGATAAAAAATTAATTTTCATTGAATGTTTTGAACTTCGATAATGTCATCTGTGAATAATTAAATCCTTATGAATTTTTACCTACGTTCTTTAAATTATGATGAATAAGAACGAATGAGCTTTTCTGATTTGAGTCACACAACTGAATTTTTATTTATTTATTTATATTATCAACTAATAAGAAAAAGTGAGTGGTGACAAATTCTATATTATCTTATATATTGTAAGAATAATAACTACAACCCTTTTTTAATTAATTAATTAAAATTTAAAGATAATTTTAAACTCTTGAAGATTACTATAACGTAGGGTAGGATAATATCGGAGAGAGAAAATCTCTCCAATAATCTCGTATATTTCTTGAACAATAAAATAACTTCCAAATGGACCTCCTTACGGAACATGCCTATGTGTTCCTACCAAATAGTATATTTTTAATTTAAAATAATTTTAAATCTATTTTTAAATAATCATATTTTTAAAATAAATTAATCTAATTAATTTATGTGTAAAAATTAATTTAGAATTCTAAATTTTAAATTAATAATTCAATCCAATATATCATAAAGTTCACATAATTTAATGAAGCCATCCAAAGAAATTATCACTACAAGAAAATACTGAAATAGCGACGCAATTTTTAGCGACGCGACCACTTTGCGATGCTTCTGTGACAACAAAATATTGCGACGCATTAGCGACTCATTAGCGACTCAAGTAACCAAAAAATTAAAAAAAAATTAAATTTTTAATATTGCGATGCAATATATGCGTCGCAATATTTTTAACAGAAATAAAAATTTTAAATAGCGACGCATTAGCGATGCAATTAAATAGATAATTAGAAAATTATTTTTATTAGCGACGCACCAATTCCGTCGCAAATAATTTAAATGAAATTAGATTTTAATAAAATTTAAATATCGGAAAAAATATTGCGACGCAACACAGCGCGTCGCAATGTTTTTAAAAGAATTAAATTTTATAAAATTTAAATATCAGAAAAAAATATTGCGACGCATTAGCGACTCAATTAACCAGAAAATCAAAAAAAATTAATATTTTAATATTGCGACGCCAATTATGCGTCGCAATATTTTTAAATTATTTTTTATGAAATATAAATATCAATAAAAATATTGCGACGCAATATATGCGTCGCAATGTTTTTAACAGAAATAAATTTTTTAAATAGCGACGCATTAGCGACGCAATTAAATAGATAATTACAAAAATTACTTTTAATGTAGCGACGCACCAATTGCGTCGCAAATATTTTAAATGAAATTAAATTTTAATAAAATTTAAATATCGGAAAAAATATTGCGACGCAACACAGTGCGTCGCGATAATTTTAAAAGAATTAAATTTATAAAATTTAAATATCGGAAAAAATATTGCGACGCATTAGCGACTCAATTAACCAAAAATCAAAAAAAATTCATATTTTAATATTGCGACGCATTAGCGACTCAATTAACCATAAAATCGAAAAAAATATTGCGACTCAAACAGTGCATCGCAATGTTTTTAAAAGAATTAAATTTTATAAAATTTAAATATCGAAAAAAAAATATTGCGACGCATTAGCGACTCAATTAACCAGAAAATTAAAAAAATTAATATTTTAATATTGCGACGCCAATATTGCGTCGCAATAATTTTAAATTAAAATTTAATAAAATTTAAATATCGGAAAAAAATTATTGCGACGCAACACATTGCGTCGCAATGTTTTTAAAAAAATTTAGAGAAATAAAATTTAAATATCAGAAAAAAATTGCGACGCATTAGCGACTCAATTAACCAGAAAATCAAAAAAAAATATTTTAATATTGCGACGCCAATAATGAGTCGCAATATTTTTTAATTAAATTTTAATAAAATTTAATATCGGGAAAAAAATTGCGACGTAACACATTGCGTCGCAATGTTTTTAAAAAATTTAGAGAAATTATTTTAAAATTAGCGATGCAACGAGTGTGTCGCAAATAATTTAAATAAAATTAAATTTTATAAATTTAAATATCGGGAAAAAAATATTGCGACGCATTAGCGACTCAATTAACCAGAAAATAAAAAAAAATAGGTCGTGGCCGATCGGGATCAGGGCTTGGATCGATCGCAACCGTCGGATCGTCGTCGATCTCAGACGGATTGCAACTGTCCGAGATAGGTCGTGGCCGATCGGGATCAGGGCTTGGATCGATCGCAACCGTCGGATCGTCGCCGATCTCGGACGGATCGCCATGGTCCGAGATCGGTCGTGGCCGATCGGGATCAGGGCTTGGATCGATCGCAACCGTCGGATCGTCGCCGATCTCGGACGGATCACCACGGTCCGAGATCGGTCGTGGCCGATCGGGATCAGGGCTTGGATCGATCGCAACCGTCGGATCGTCGCCGATCTCGGATGGATCGCCACGGTCCGAGATCGGTCGTGGCCGATCGGGATCAGGGCTTGGATCGATCGCAACCGTCGGATCGTCGCCGATCTCGGACGGATCGCCACGGTCCGAGATCGGTCGTGGCCGATCGGGATCAGGGCTTGGATCGATCGCAACCGTCGGATCGTCGCCGATCTCGGACGGATCGCCACGGTCCGAGATCGGTCGTGGCCGATCGGGATCAGGGCTTGGATCGATCGCAACCGTCGGATCGTCGCCGATCTCGGACGGATCGCCATGGTCCGAGATCGGTCGTGGCCGATCGGGATCAGGGCTTGGATCGATCGCAACCGTCGGATCGTCGCCGATCTCGGACGGATCGCCACGGTCCGAGATCGGTCGTGGCCGATCGGGATCAGGGCTTGGATCGATCGCAACCGTCGGATCGTCGCCGATCTCGGACGGATTGCCATGGTCCGAGATAGGTCGTGGCCGATCGGGATCAGGGCTTGGATCGATCGCAACCGTCGGATCGTCGCCGATCTCGGACGGATCGCCACGGTCCGAGATCGGTCGTGGCCGATCGGGATCAGGGCTTGGATCGATCGCAACCGTCGGATCGTCGCCGATCTCGGACGGATCGCCACGGTCCGAGATCGGTCGTGGCCGATCGGGATCAGGGCTTGGATCGATCGCAACCGTCGGATCGTCGCCGATCTCGGACGGATCGCCACGGTCCGAGATCGGTCGTGGCCGATCGGGATCAGGGCTTGGATCGATCGCAACCGTCGGATCGTCGCCGATCTCGGACGGATCGCCATGGTCCGAGATAGGTCGTGGCCGATCGGGATCAGGGCTTGGATCGATCGCAACCGTCGGATCGTCGCCGATCTCGGACGGATCGCCACGGTCCGAGATCGGTCGTGGCCGATCGGGATCAGGGCTTGGATCGATCGCAACCGTCGGATCGTCGCCGATCTCGGACGGATCGCCACGGTCCGAGATCGGTCGTGGCCGATCGGGATCAGGGCTTGGATCGATCGCAACCGTCGGATCGTCGCCGATCTCGGACGGATCGCCACGGTCCGAGATCGGTCGTGGCCGATCGGGATCAGGGCTTGGATCGATCGCAACCGTCGGATCGTCGCCGATCTCGGACGGATCGCCATGGTCCGAGATAGGTCGTGGCCGATCGGGATCAGGGCTTGGATCGATCGCAACCGTCGGATCGTCGCCGATCTCGGACGGATCGCCATGGTCCGAGATCGGTCGTGGCCGATCGGGATCAGGGCTTGGATCGATCGCAACCGTCGGATCGTCGCCGATCTCGGACGGATCGCCACGGTCCGAGATCGGTCGTGGCCGATCGGGATCAGGGCTTGGATCGATCGCAACCGTCGGATCGTCGCCGATCTCGGACGGATCGCCACGGTCCGAGATCGGTCGTGGCCGATCGGGATCAGGGCTTGGATCGATCGCAACCGTCGGATCGTCGCCGATCTCGGACGGATCGCCACGGTCCGAGATCGGTCGTGGCCGATCGGGATCAGGGCTTGGATCGATCGCAACCGTCGGATCGTCGCCGATCTCGGACGGATCGCCACGGTCCGAGATCGGTCGTGGCCGATCGGGATCAGGGCTTGGATCGATCGCAACCGTCGGATCGTCGCCGATCTCGGACGGATCGCCATGGTCCGAGATCGGTCGTGGCCGATCGGGATCAGGGCTTGGATCGATCGCAACGTCGGATCGTCGCCGATCTCGGACGGATCGCCACGGTCCGAGATCGGTCGTGGCCGATCGGGATCAGGGCTTGGATCGATCGCAACCGTCGGATCGTCGCCGATCTCGGACGGATCGCCATGGTCCGAGATCGGTCGTGGCCGATCGGGATCAGGGCTTGGATCGATCGCAACCGTCGGATCGTCGCCGATCTCGGACGGATCGCCACGGTCCGAGATCGGTCGTGGCCGATCGGGATCAGGGCTTGGATCGATCGCAACCGTCGGATCGTCGCCGATCTCGGACGGATCGCCACGGTCCGAGATCGGTCGTGGCCGATCGGGATCAGGGCTTGGATCGATCGCAACCGTCGGATCGTCGCCGATCTCGGACGGATCGCCGGTCCGAGATAGGTCGTGGCCGATCGGGATCAGGGCTTGGATCGATCGCAACCGTCGGATCATCGCCGATCTCGGACGGATCGCCACGGTCCGAGATCGGTCGTGGCCGATCGGGATCAGGGCTTGGATCGATCGCAACCGTCGGATCGTCGCCGATCTCGGACGGATCGCATGGTCCGAGATCGGTCGTGGCCGATCGGGATCAGGGCTTGGATCGATCGCAACCGTCGGATCGTCGCCGATCTCGGACGGATCGCCACGGTCCGAGATAGGTCGTGGCCGATCGGGATCAGGGCTTGGATCGATCGCAACCGTCGGATCGTCGCCGATCTCGGACGGATCGCCACGGTCCGAGATCGGTCGTGGCCGATCGGGATCAGGGCTTGGATCGATCGCAACCGTCGGATCGTCGCCGATCTCGGACGGATCGCCATCCGAGATAGGTCGTGGCCGAATCATTGGATCGATCGCAAAAATCGCGACGCCATAAATGCGACGCACGTCGCAATCCGAATCACTTTTCCGAGCGACTCAATTAACCAGAAAATCAAAAAAAATTAATATTTTAATATTGCGACGCCAATTTGCGTCGCAATGTTTTTAAATTATTTTTTTATGAAATATAAATATCAATAAAAATATTGCGACGCATTAGCGACTCAATTAACCAGAAAATTAAAAAATTAATATTTTAATATTGCGACGCCAATATTGCGTCGCAATAATTTTAAATTAAATTTTAATAAAATTTAAATATCGGAAAAAAATTATTGCGACGCAACACATTGCGTCGCAATGTTTTTAAAAAAATTTAGAGAAATAAAATTTAAATATCGGAAAAAAATATTGCGACGCATTAGCGACTCAATTAACCAGAAAATCAAAAAAAATTAATATTTTAATATTGCGACGCCAATAATGCGTCGCAATATTTTTAAATTAAATTTTAATAAAATTTAAATATCGGGAAAAAATTGCGACGTAAACATTGCGTCGCAATGTTTTTAAAAAAATTTAGAGAAATTATTTTAAAAATAGCGATGCAACGATTGCGTCGCAAATATCGTCGCAATTATTATAATAAATTTAAATATTTTCATTTAAAAATATTAAAAAAATAATTGCGACGCAATTATTGCGTCGCAATATTTGTAATAAGTTTTTATTTTAAT
>UESW01004423.1:544970-725164 GCA_900491605.1 Calamus simplicifolius
GCATTAGCGACTCAATTAACCAGAAAATCAAAAAAAAATTAATATTTTAATATTGCGACGCCAATAATGCGTCGCAATATTTTTAAATTAAATTTTAATAAAATTTAAATATCGGGAAAAAATTGCGACGTAACACATTGCGTCGCAATGTTTTTAAAAAAATTTAGAGAAATTATTTTAAAATTAGCGATGCAACGATTGCGTCGCAAATATCGTCGCAATTATTATAATAAATTTAAATATTTTCATTTAAAAATATTAAAAAATAATTGCGACGCAATTATTGCGTCGCAATATTTGTAATAAGTTTTTATTTTAATCTATTAAAATTATTAAAAAAATTGCGACGCCTTAGCGACGCAATTATTAGAAAATAAAAATATTCTTCCCGCCAGGAAATGGCGCCAATTTAGCGACGCCTCAGCGACGCATTAAGTGGCGTCGCTATTTTTTCAGAAAAAAAAAAAAAAAATATTGCGACTAACATAGCGACGCACTATGGCGTCGCTAAGTTCCGATATTTAAGCCGCTTCCATTCTCCTTCCTCCTTCACATCTTGACCTAGCGCCGCCGCCGTCCTCCGGCTATTCCGTCCGAGATTCCCGGCGATTCCCCGGCGATTCCCCGTCCTCCGGCTACCCGAGGATCGCATCCGACTCCGGCAACCAAGGTTAGCTCCGTTAATAAAAAAAAAAAATTTTTTTTTTTTAGATCTTCTCCGGCCACGGCAGCGCCGTGGCCGTCTTCTCCGGCCACGGCCGTTGCCGTGGCCGCAGTGGCCTGGCCACGGTGGCCAGGCCACTGTAATGAAAAAAAAAATTTTTTTTTTTAACAGGGGCCGGGGAGGGGAGGAAACCCCCCCCGCCCCCCCTTTGTTTCTTGTCCGGCCACGGCCGCTGCCGTGGCCGGACAAGGCGGCCACGGCCGCTGCCGTGGCCGTCTTCTCCGGCCACGGCCACTGCCGTGGCCGCAGTGGCCTGGCCACGGTGGCCAGGCCACTGTAATGAAAAAAAAAAAATTTTTTAACAGGGGCCGGGGAGGGGAGGAAACCCCCCCCGCCCCCCTTTGTTTTCTTGTCCGGCCACGGCCGCTGCCGTGGCCGGACAAGGCGGCCACGGCCGCTGCCGTGGCCGCAGTGGCCTGGCCACGGTGGCCAGGCCACTGTAATCAAATTTTTTTTTTTTTAAAGAGGGGGCCGGGGGGGGAGGAAACCCCCCCCCCCCCCCCCCCTTTCTTTTCTTGTCCGGCCACGGCCGTTGCCGTGGCCGGCAGTGGCCTGGCCACGGTGGCCAGGCCACTGTGAAAAAAAAAAAAAATTTGGGGTCATTGCAGGGGGGGAGGGGGGGCCCCCCCCCCCCTTTCTTTTCTTGTCCGGCCACGGCCGTTGCCGTGGCCGGCAGTGGCCTGGCCACGGTGGCCAGGCCACTGTGAAAAAAAAAAAAAAAAATTTGGGGTGATAGCAGGGGGGGGGGGGGGGGGGAAACCCCCCCCCCCCCCCCTTTCTTTTCTTGTCCGGCCACGGCCGTTGCCGTGGCCGGCAGTGGCCTGGCCACGGTGGCCAGGCCACTGTGAAAAAAAAAAAAAAATAAATTTTGGGGTCATAGCAGGGGGGGGGGGGAAACCCCCCCCCCCCTGTGAAAAAAAAAAAATTTTTTCTTAATTTAAGCAGAATGTTTATTTAATTTACATATTATTTATGCAATAATTAATTTAAGCAGAATGTTTATGACAATAGTATTTGTGCATTTATACTCATTTACATTTGTTATGTTTTGATTATTTATATTTTGCTGCAAACTTAATGATGCATTACATTTTGAAATGCTAAATAAAATGTTTTGTTGTTATATTATTTAATTTCCAGCAACAAATTACTAGTTTCAATGATTTACATTTTAGTATTCGCAAACCTTTGTATTTGACACAATAATCTTAAAAAAGTTAGTGATTACATGTATAATTCACAAGATGTTAAGAATAACAAGCATAAGTTCGATTGTCTTCGGACTTTCATAATCACAGCACTTTAATTAACCTTTAGACCCGTTTGAGAATTTGTAAGCCTTAGTCTTGCAAATTCTCAAATTGTCCTGGTGGACAGTTTGGGAATATTTCTTGTGACATGTTAGTCTGCTAGTAATTGTCGTGGGGTGAGATTTCGGTTTGCATTTGCTCATACGTTCTCCTAGTGTGGCTTATATACCACACATGTAGGAGAACATATGGGGAAATGCTGCCGAAATTTCAATATTGCCGATCGATGATAATTAATAGCATAATAACATATCACAAAAAATATTCTTGAATGGGATAGGGCCTTACCTTGTAGACATGGAGTGAAGGTAGAATTATTTAAGACACTTGAATTCTTGTGAAGTCTAATGACTAAACGCATCGCCTTATGGCCCGACACAAACTCAAGCCCTCTCTTTAGCCATTAACCTATGCATCGGTCCTTCCTAGCAATTGGATTGTAATTATATTAGTACATAAATATATCTAAATTATTTGCGTACTTATAAATGATTTAATTGGTTGTAATTAACCTTAATTAGTTGTGCCCAAGAAATAATTTAGATATATATTATTAATACTAATATAGTTTTATTTTTTGGTTTTAATTAATGCTTTACCAGACTTTGTATAAGTCGGACAAAAATGAGCGGGACTCGCTCATGGATGTATGCAAGGATAAAAGATGGCTTGCTGAATCCAGATTTTCTGAATGGATTGGAAGAGTTTATCGCATTTGCATGTAGCCAACCTGAATGGATGGATGGGCCTAGGATTAGGTGCCCATGCAACTTCCACAGGTGTCAGAATAAAGCCTACAGAGATGTGGAAACTGTTAAGGTGCATTTGTGTAAGAAGGGTTTTGTGCCTGATTACTATGTTTGGTACTGTCATGGTGAACCAGAGGATATTCCAGCAGTTGTTATAGGCGAACAAGAGTCAATTCCCGTAGAAGAACCATTTGTGAATTTAAACACATATGAACAAATGGTTATGAATGCATCGGGTAATGACTTCAATCAGAATACATTTATGGAAGAACCAAACCCAGAAGCACAACAATTTTACGATATGTTGAGTGCTGCCAATCAAGAATTGTATCCTGGGTGTGAGGGTCATTCCCAGTTCTCTACAGCTGCTCGAATGTTGAATATTAAGGCAGAACATCGATTATCAGAAAAGGCGTTCAATTCTGTAGCTGAGTTAATCAAAGAAATTCTGCCAAATGATAATGTTGCCGCAGACAGTTTTTACGCAACAAAGAAGTTGTTGCGTGGGCTTGGGCTTCCAGTTAATAAGATCGATTGTTGCTTGAACAATTGTATGATATTTTGGGGTGAAGACTCAGAGCTGAGATGGTGTAAGATTTGTGGGCAATCGAGGTTCAAAAACACCGAAGGAGGAGCCGGTACAAGTAGGAGGAAAAGTGTGCCTTACAAGAGGATGCATTACTTTCCTCTTACCCCACGCCTGCAGAGATTATATAGATCTGAGGCAACAGCTGCTGATATGAGATGGCATGCCGAACATGAATCTAAAGAGGATGAAATGCGGCATCCATCAGATTCAAAGGCTTGGAAGCAGTTCAATGAAAATCATCCTGTTTTCGCTGAAGATATAAGGAATGTGAGATTAGGTCTTTGTACCGATGGCTTCCAACCATTTGGTCAAGCGGGGCAACAGTATTCATGTTGGCCTGTGATACTGACTGTATATAACCTTCCTCCGTGGAAGTGCATGAAAGATCCTGCAATGTTTTTAACCGTTTTGGTTCCAGGACCATCAAATCCTAAGGAAAAGATTGATGTCTTTCTGCAACCGTTGGTGGCCGAATTGAAAATGTTGTGGGAAACAGGAGTGGTAGCCTACGACATTTCTATGAAACAAAATTTCTTAATGAGAGCTGCTTTGATGTGGACAATAAGTGATTTTCCGGCATATGCAATGTTGTCTGGTTGGAGCACTGCTGGACGTCTGGCATGCCCTCATTGCATGTATGATTCGGATGCATTTACATTGCAGAAGAGTGGTAAGCAGTCATGGTTTGATAACCATAGGAAGTTCTTGCCCCAAATCATCCTTACAGGCGTAACTTGATCGCCTTCCGGAAGAACAAAGCAGTCACAAAATTTGCCGAACCGGTTAGGTCCGGCACGGATCTATTTGATTCTATAGAGAATTTGGGGTTGATGTATGCATGGGAACCAGATGCAGATAGAATAAATAGCCGTATATGTAAAGAACATAACTGGAAGAAGCGAAGTATATTTTGGGATTTGCCTTATTGGAGCACAAATCTCATCCGGCACAACTTGGATGTCATGCATATAGAGAAAAATTTCTTTGATAACATATTTAACACGGTGCTAAACATCCCGGGAAAAACAAAAGATACTGCAAAGTCAAGAGAAGAACTTAATCAGTACTGTAGAAGAGGTGATTTGAGAAGGAGTGCCGATGGGACCTATCCTAAAGCATGTTACACTCTTGACAGAAATTCACGAGAAGTTTTATGTAACTGGCTAAGAGGGTTAAAATTTCCAGATGGTTATGCCTCAAATATCGGTAGGTGTGTGGACATGCATAAGCTCAAGTTGTTCGGCATGAAGAGCCATGACTGCCATGTTTTCATGCAACGATTATTACCTATAGCTTTTCGTGAGTTGCTTCCGCAACATGTCTGGAAGGCAATTACGGAGCTCAGCTTATTCTTCAAGGAGTTATCTGCCGCAGTCATTACTTCTGCATCAATGGCAAGGCTTGAGGAGGAAATTCCAATTATTTTATGCAAGCTTGAGCGAATATTTCCTCCCAGTTTTTTTGACTCAATGGAGCATTTACCGGTTCACTTGCCATACGAAGCGAGCATAGCTGGTCCTGTGCAGTATCGCTGGATGTATCCATTCGAGAGGTAAATATATACATCATTAAGATATGTTGACATTTGAAATATTATTTCATTGCTTGAAAAATTCGTTAATTTTTTGTTGCAACTTTACATATAGGTATCTTAAGAAGTTAAAAAATAATGTGCGTAATAAGGCAAGGGTTGAAGGTTCTATATGCAATGCACACTTGGTCGAAGAAGTTTCAGCTTTTGCCTCGCATTACTTTGAGGGTCACGTCCACACGAGGAGCCGAAATCATGGTCGTAACGATGACGTATGTGTGGACGAAGCAGAAGCTAATGACGGTAGAATATCAATTTTTAAAGCTATCGGCCGTTCATTTGGTGGGCAGAAGTCAAGAAATCTTAGCGATATGGAGTATAATGCAGCACATTATTACATCCTAATGAACTGTCGAGAAGTCGATCCATATATTGAGTAAGTGTATACTTCAATGCTAAATTGAAAATTTAAATTTATATAATAATATACCATAATATTTAATTTCTAACAGTAGTTTTCATCCTTTTCATCCCATAAGGATGTTTTGTGATAGACAACGACAGATGAATCCCGACATCAGTCAAGTTGCAATTGGGCAGAAATTAGAAACGGAGTTTGCTTACTGGTTTTATGAATTTGTGAGTAGTATCACTCAATCAATTTCGATAATGGCAATTATTTTTTGAATTGGATGTCAATAGCTTATTAATTTATAGGTCAACGGTCCATGGTCGACAACCGACAATATTTTCATTAAATGTCTATCGCAATGGCCATTGAAGACCGTAACAACCTCTACTGGCTATTTTGTAAATGGGTACAAATTTCAGATTGAACGATTAGCAGCTTCAAGAGGCACTCAGAACTGGGGCGTGTGTGTAAAAGGAGAAAGTGTTGGAGCAAATATGCAGGATTATTATGGAAAGTTAGTAGAGGTGGTTGAAGTTGAATATCCCGGTTGGCCTTTAAAACGAACCGTATTGTTTCGTTGTGATTGGTTCGATCCGATAATTCCTGTGGGCAAAAGGGTTCATAACGACTATAATTTGGTTGAAGTGAACCATCGACGAAGATTACAGAAATATGACCCATTCATCCTTGCATCCCAAGCTCAGCAAGTCTTTTACTGCGGATATCCAAGTTTGCGCAACGACAAGCGAGATTGGTGGGCCGTTTCTAAAATCGTCCCACGTTCAACAATCGTATTAGAGGAGAGTTCATCAAGTCAATCAGCCGAGTGCCCTGCATTTCAAGAGGATGAGATGGAACTGCATGCAATTGAGGACGACACAAGAGCTCCTGAAACATCACTTAGAGATCCAAGTGGTGATGTCCAAGAAATTGCGGATGCAAATGTTCGGTTTCCTTCCGATAATGAAACTGATTCGCAATCCGATACGGCATCGGATGTTGAACCAACATTTCACGAAACAAATGACAACGATTAAACATAAAGGTTTTTTAAAATTTAACTTTTTTTTATAAGTGTTAAATTCTTACATAGTCAATCATTAATCGTAATTTAATTGTGTGAATCCTTAGTATTTTCAGTATGAGGGGCAGAGGTAGATCTACCGACGATAGATTGGGTGAGCAGAGACGTAGTTTGGATCCTTCGACATCAGATCACATGAGCGTCGGAGATGGAGAGTTTGGATCTCCAGCAGAGGCGCAGCCTTCGACCTCTGCAGCAGTATTACCATCTACCCGATCGGCACAGACCTCCGAGAGTTCTTCCGCCTTCGGCCGCACTTTACTTCGACTTGATGCTCAGGGGATGTAAGTATATATTAATTACAAATATTTGTTAATGTTTTTAAGTCATTAACTTATAAACTTGCATTTTTTTAACAGATTCATTGAGCAGCATCATGTCTCCAGCCACATCAGCGCCGTTTTTCAGAGGCGTGCAGATCCCAGTGGCTACGATTGGCGCCACGTATCGCCGGCCACGAGGGAGTTTTATTTTTCTGAGTTTCAGGTAAACTTATTAAATACAATTTAGCAGTGATATATAATTCTTTAAAGTTAATAAATTCAGAAACTAACTGTTTATTTTAATGCAGAAAAAATTTACGTGGGATCCTGCCACCCATGATGCCATTAGGGCAGCATGGGAGGCTCTGACGCGACGCCGATACTCCGACATGCTTCATCGTTGGAGGTCGTCGGGTCAGCGTCCTGCGCACGTGCCAGAGGGTATTTGGCACGAGTGGCAGCAGGCCTGGGAGTCCGATGGCTGGCGCAGGAGGTCCGCATCAGCCAGCACGAACCGCCGATCTGAGAAGGGCGGTCGTGGCACGGGTCTCTCCTGTCATACATCGGGCTCCATTTCGATTCAGGAGCACAGACGGCGTATGGTAAGAAAACATAAATATTTTAATTACTATTTTAGTTCTTTACAAATATTTTTATTAATATCATTTTTTTATTGTTATAGACTGAGCAGGAGGGCGGAGATCCTGGTGAGTTTCGTCTATTCAGGGCGACACACACCAGGAGGGACGGCTCCTGGGTCGATACGCGATCACGGGAGGTTGCGGTAAGAAATTAGATTTATGTAGTATCTGTTTAATTTTTAAAATTTTATTTCTAGAAATTTATTAACTCATTTATTATTGATTTCATAATTTCAAGACACGAGTCGACGAGCTTCGATCCCAGGCATCACAGGTCGACTCTACTGATGGGGAGACGCCCGTCGAACTCTCAGCAGATGAGAGTCGACGTGTGTTTTTGGAGGCTGTTGGTGCCCAGCCACGAGACCGCAGGGTCTATGGTATGGGCACTAGAGCTTCTACATTTTTTCCCCATCAGGCCTCCAGCTCGCGAGTTCCTGCTGATCTTCCTCCCGAGCGTTTAGAGGAGCTTCGCAGATCTATTGCAGAGGAGCTTCGCCAGGATTACGAGCAGGATTTTGAGGATCGTATGCGAGGCCGGGATCAGGAGGTTGCTGACATGCGAGATGAGATGCACTATTTGCGGGATATGGTTAGACGCTTGTCGCAGAGTCTTCAGCCTCCACAGCCTCCACAGCCTTCACGTGATCATTCAGATTCTTGATGTATTTTTTTTTTTATGTTGTAAAAACTTTTAAATTTTAATATATAAATTATTTTTTGAAATTTATTATTGTTTGGATTGAGTGAAAAATGTTTGTATCAATATTTAGATTTAACGAAATTTTATTAACCGTTTTAATTTTTAATCATTTAAATATTTTTTAAAAAAAATTTTCGACGCTCTGCGACGCATAAAATGCGTCGCTAAATTTAAAATTAAATTTTTTAAAAAAATTATTAATAAATATTGCGACGCAATTTATTGCGTCGCAATATTTAAAATTAATTTTTAAAAAAAAATTTATTAAATATTGCGACGCATCAAATTGCGTCGCAATATTTAAAATTAATTTTTAAAAATTACAAATTTATTAATAAATATTGCGACGCATCAAATTGCGTCGCAATAATAAAAATTAATTTTTAAAACAAAAAAATTATTATTAAATTTGCGACGCATTAATTGGGTCGCAATATTTAATAAAATTTTTCTGTTTTAAAATTTAATTTTAAATATTGCGACGCAATTTTATGCGTCGCAATATTTATTAATAAATTTTTAATTTTTAAAAATTAATTTTAAATATTGCGACGCAATAAATTGCGTCGCAATATTTATTAATAATTTTTTAAAAAAATTTAATTTTAAATTTAGCGACGCATTTTTATGCGTCGCAGAGCGTCGCAATATTGCGACGCAATTGCGACAAAAGAGTATTGCGACGGGGAGTTGAGCGACGCCATCATTGCGTCGCTATTGCGTCGCTAAACATGGTATAGCGACGCAATAGCGACGCATTTTGGCGTCGCAATATTTTAAATTTCTTGTAGTGTATGGACATTATAATTTTAAGCTCTAATAATTTTGATATTCAATTAATACCTTTATTAAAATATCAAAATTATTAATTTTAAATTACTCCATTAAAAATTTAAAACTGCACGCTCAAAATTATAAAATTAATTATATTCAAAAGAATTTGAATTGTCTATTGATATAGTCACTACATATAAATCAATCCTCATCATAATTAAAGCTATGTATTTTTTATTAACCTCTTTAGTTATATCTTTATCCATAAGTACCATTGATTATATAATGAATAATATATTTATGATCTAATCATAAATTGAGTGCTCTTATTATTCAAGCTCCGAATCAACACTTATGGGAATGTGAATAGATTTTATCTTGTATATTAATATTTCTGGTTACTTATGTTATTATATTTTTAATATACCAAGAATTTGACACTATGTTTCTGTGTATGTCAAAAAATATAATACAATAAATATGAGTCTATTAATTACTCAAAATTAAGATCGATTCATATATGACCATCATTGATTAATTTTGAATGCTCTATTTTAATAATAAAATTTATTAGAGATTCATAATTAATCGCATTTCAATCCTATATAATCAAATTATATAAAGCACTTTCATTATGATAATCTCATTATCAATGATAAGATCATTTCATTCAGAATGTAATGAACCGGTAATTTTAAATTAAAGATCTTAACTTTAATTTATAATTACGAACAGATTTAGATTATTTTATTTTAAATATTATTCTCTATATATATACTTATATACAATATTTAAAGTCATATTTAAATAATTTAGAAATTTTTGATATTTATAAAGCATCAAAACATGCATGCAAAAATAATATTAAAAATTCTTAAATTAATCAATAAAATAATAAATATCATTTGTTTATGGGCACATATCCCAACAATCTCTTACTTATCCTAAAATAAATGAGATATGTCTCTAAGTCCCATCCCTTCAAGATGTAGCTCAAAACCCCGAGCCGGTTTCTAAGAGTCTCTATCTGATTGAAAATGAGAATCTGTATATCTAATAGGAATCAAATTCCAAATAGAATATACCAGCATATAGTTTCTCGTCCTTCTCAGATACTTAAGAATATGCTTGACCACAACCCAGTGATCTATTCCTAGGTTTGACTAGTACCGGCTAACCACTCCCACTGCAAAGCATATGTCGGGTCTTGTATACAATATTGCATACATCATACTGCCAACTGTCGAAGCATAGGGAATCTGTCTCATATCTTCCTTCTCTTGCGGTGTTTTAGGATACTGCTCTTTAGAAAGATGAACTCCATGTCAAGTAGATAAATTACGTTGAAGTTTTGCATCGCAAATCTAACAAGCATCTTGTCAATATACGATTTCTGAGACAATGCCAAAAGCCTATTATTGCAATCTCATATAATTTGGATGCCAAGAATGTAGCTTACTTTTCTCAAATCCTTCATTTGAAATTGACTGGCTAGCCAGTTCTTTACTTTGGATAGAGATTTTACATCATTCCCAATGAGTAAAATATCATCTGAACTAAGATGACCACTTTATTCCCTTCCATTTGCTTATAGACATAAGGTTCACCTAAATTTTGTTCAAAACTATAAGATTTTATGGCTTCATTAAATCTGATGTTCCAAAATTTAGAAGCTTGCTTAAGCCTATAAATGAACCTTTGTAATTTGTAGGCTTTCTGCTCTTGGTCTTTAACCACAAAATCCTTTGGTTGGACCATATGAATAGTCTCTTGAAGATGGTCGTTCAAAATTGCCAGCTTGACATCCATTTGCCATATCTTATAATCATAATGAGCAGCAATGGACAAGAGAATCCGAATTAATTTTAGCATGGCTACTAATGAAAAAGTATCCTCATAGTCTACTCCTTTCTTTTGGGTAAAACCCTTTGCCATCAATCTAGCCTTGAAAGTCTCTACTTTTCCATCGGCTTCTCTCTTTCTTTTATCGATCCATTTACATCCAATAGGCTTAACTCCTTCTGGTAGATCTATAAGTTCCCAAACTGAATTGGAGTACATTGACTCCATTTTGAGTTTCATGGCTTCCTGCTATTTCTCTTGATCAACATCCTCCATTGCCATCTTGTATATCAACGGATCATCGTCACTGCCATTGGTGACTGCAACTTGTGCTTCTCTATGTTGATGATAGTGGATGGGCAATCTTATTTTCCTTCCACTACATCATAGTGGTGGTGGTGTTTGATCTTGAGTAGTGGTCTCAACTTTTTATCGTTCAACAACTTTTGTTGGTGTGGGACTGATCTCATCAACCAGTAACTCTTTCAGAACTACTTTACTTCTGGATTTGAATTCTGTCATATAGTTGTACTCGAGAAACGTAGCATTTATCGATACAAATACTTTGTTATCTTGAGCACTATAAAACAGACCTCCTCTCGTTCTCTTAGGGTATCCCATAAACATGCATACTTCTGAACGAGGTTCCATCTTCCTAGTCTTTCCCTTCAGCACATGGGTTGGACACCCTCATATGCGAATGTGTCTCAAACTAGGTTTACGACCGTTCTATAACTCTAAGGGAATCTTAGGGATTGACTTAGATGGAACTAAGTTTAGAATGTATACAGCTGTTTGTAGTGCATATCCCCAAAATGAGGTAGGCAAAGAAGAATAGCTCAGCATTGATCTTATCATATCAAGCAAAGTGTGATTCCTTCTTTCAGCTACACCATTTTGCTGTGGTGTCGCAGGTGTCGTGAGCTGTGATAATATTCTATTCTCAATCAAGTGGTCCTTGAATTCATAATCTAGGTACTCTTCTCCTCAATCAGATCGAAGAGTTTTAATTGATTTACTGAGCTATTGTTCTACTTCAGTATGAAATTCTTTGAACTTTTCAAAGACCTCAAATTTTCTTTGCATCAGGTATGCATATCCATATCTTGAATAATCATTAATAAATGTGACGAAATATTTATAGCCCCCTCTAGCTTTGATATTTAAAGGCCCATATACATCAGTATGTATGATCTCTAAAGGTGATTTTGCTCTTTCACCTTTTACTGAAAAGGTCTTTTTATCATTTTTTCTTCTAGACAGGATTCATAGACTGGTAGAGTGTCAACTCTTAGCTATCTTAAAGGACCATCCTTCACTAGTCTTTCTATTCTTTCTATATTAATGTGACCAAGCCTCAAATGCCATAAATACTTGTCATTATTATTATTATTCGCAACTTTTCTTCTTTTAGGGTTGGTTCAGCGACTTTAAACATTTTTAGTTTGAAGCAAATTGTTGAAAATTGGTTCAACAAAATATAGACCATTTTTAACATACCCAGAACAAATATTCATTCCATTCTTATAAATTGAAACAGAATCATTACTAAAAGAAACAAAAATAAATTGTTCATGCAACTTTGAAACTAAAATCAAATTTTGTTTGAAATCTGAGATATAATAGATATTGTTCAAAAATAAATATTTATTATTAGCAAACGATAGTCGAACTATCCCTACTGCTATCGCTAACACCTTTTTTTCACTGCCAACTCTCATTGTGAAATCTCCCACTTGAAGATCCCGGACAGACTCAAGCATCTTCAAAGAAACACAAACATGGTTAGATGCTTCTGAATCAATAATCCAGCTTGAGAAATCATTCTCAACTAAGCATGTTGTTGGCCCAGATGGCAACCCAAGAGGGGGGGTGAATTGGGTTTTTAAAAATTTTAACACTTTAAAACTAAGTGCTTTGATATGAAAGTGCTTGAGTGCAATGTATAGATAAATGCTAGGCACAAATAAATGAGATAGAGAGAGAGAGACAAAGCACGGCAAACACAAAGATTTTATAGTGGTTCGGTGTATCCAACACCTACGTCCACTCCCAAGCAGCACTTGGGTCCACACTATAATCCACTTGATTACAGTCGAGTTGTTTTACAAGCTCACAACCCAAACTTATTGTTTTTTCCGGGTCATAACGAACCCAGCTGGTTTTTCTGGGCTCACCAGCAAAAACCCAACCACAAACTATCCTTAGCTTGTCCGAGGTACACTACCTCTACTAATTCATCCCCTGATTGAATTAGCAAACAATAATAAAAATAGAGTTTTGAATACAAAACAGCTCCTCAAATGAGCAAATATGCAATTAAATAAACAAAGGTAAGAAAAGCCTGTTTAAAGCGATTTGGATGTGTGCTTTTCTTCTTTTCTTCTTCTCCTTTGAAAGATTGAATCAGGCCTCAGCTCAGATTCTTCACAAAAATTGCGGTGGAGAAGTTGGAGAAAAACAGGGCTTTTGTTGTCTTCCTTTTTACTTAGGAAATCCTTGATTCTGAACTTTGAGTGCTTTGTATTTTTCTTTGAACTCTCTAGGATTGATGGATCTGAGCTCTAAGTCTTTCCTCTTGATTTCTCTCTCTTTTTCACTAAGTATTTTTCTTTATTTTTCTCTCTTTTTCACTAAGTATTTTTCTCGATTTTTCTCTCATTTTTCAAACGGACGGTTCTCCCTTTTTATAGATCTCTTAATCCAAGTTTAGGTGAGAAAAATAGTCATTATAGAGTAGTTGGATTGCTTCTGCACACACAGAAAAATAATCGTTAGAGATTATGTGGAAAAAATATTACAGTTGGAGTCCGTTCTAACATTTGAAAATCCGTTCCTGATAGATTGGAGTCGGCTCCAACTTTGCAGGTGTCGGCTCCAACTCGGGGTGTCCAAAAATAGAAAATAAAAAGTTGTTGAGGAGTCGGCTCCAAAAAGGTAATGTGTCAGCTCGGCGCTGTCGGGAGTGGCTCCAGATTTCAAAGGTGTCGACTCTAACTATGTCTAAAAACATGCTCTCTGTACTCAGAGTCGGCTCCAGAAACTTAGGTGTCGGCTCCGCAACTTTCAGGTGTCGGCTTCAGAAACTAACGCAGAAAATACTTCTCTGTATCTCAGGTTGGAGTTGGCTCTGAAACTCTAGGTGTCGACTCCGGACCGTGCCAAATTCTAGAAAAGTTCTAATACGCCCTGAGGTCGGCTCTGGACAGTTGAGGTATCAACTCTAAGTTCTGAACTTAAATAATTTTCATTAAAATTCGATTCAAAACTTATTTCCTTATACCTTTTGACTAATTAAACATTCTCAATGCCTGAAACACTTCTTAAATTTATCAGAAACATGATGAATATACTCATGTCTTTTGTTAATCATCAAAATCAATAATTGGGTCAACACATGTTTCCATGACTAGTAAATCTAATTTACCTTATTTCTTTTTCTATTTCAGTTCATCAAGGTACTTTTTACTGTTTCTTTTTTAATGGCCATTTTGATGACAGTGGAAACACTTTCCTTTAGGTTTAGGCTGAGCAGCCTTTCCCTTCTTCTTCCGAATCTTCTTCTTGTTGTCCTTTTGCTTTCCCACATTCATCTTCTTCTTTTACTTTGACAAAGAAGGCTTCTCCTCAGCTGTACTGGCTTCAACAACATTTGCCTTGCCACCCTTATCATCTATAAGGGTCTCATAAATTTGCAGCTCATTCAGGAGTTCAATCAGATTATACTTCTTATGATTCATAATGTAATTAGTCCTGAATTGGAGAAAAGCGGGAGATAGTGTCTTCAGGATCATGCTAACCTGAGTCTTTTCATCAATTTTAGCTCCATTGATTTCAGCCTCATTGAAACGATTGACCATTTTGAGGACGTGCCCACGAATAGAAGAATCATTCTTCATTTTGCCATTTATAACAGTTTTTACATCTTCATGGCGAGCCTGATCAGATGGGCATCCAAATATCTGCTGCAGAGATTTCATAATCTCTCTTGCAGTTTTAGGGGCCACGTGCTTAATTCTAAGTACCTCATTCATTGTTGCTAACAAGTAGCAGCGGGCCTTGTTGTTTACAACAACCCAATGGTTGTACTCTTTGGTAACAACTTTGGAGGCATTGGTTGGAGGCAGAAGACAATCTTCTTTAAGGACATAGTGGTCATTTTTATTAATAAGGAGGATATTCATGTTGCTTTTCCACTTAACAAAATTTTTACCCGTTAAAATTTGAGAGGCGAGAAGTGAAAAAATCGGATTTGACATATTTGTTGAAAAATAAAAAATAATTTTAATAAATAATTACATAAATATCATCACACAATTTAAGGCAAAGTAAATATGATGCATGAATGTACATGTTAAAATACACAAAAACATGTTTACTTTAAAGGCCTAAGAAATTTTAATCTTTACAACTAAGTGCCACCGTAAGGTAGATCAAATAGGTGTTAATTAAAATGAGACTTTTTCAATTAATAAGTATTTTCAAATTATCTTATATTTTAAATACTAATTAATTTTTTTAAATTTTGATCAAGAAAATAATTAACTAATTTAATTATTTCTTCATGAGTGCGACCCATCTTATCAAATTTTTAAGACTTAACTTAGAAATTGCCACATAATGTAGGTCAATTCTAAAATACATCTTAAAAATCTTATCTTATGGAAGCCAACCTTCTTAATGCCATTAGTAGACACCCTCTTTAGGAAGAACGAAAGTAAAGCATCTCAAGGCGCTACTAATAACTCACGGTATTATACTAACGATAAAGTCCAAGGCTTATATTGTCATATTACCCCTCTCACTCATTATTTGGTAAAAGTATATTTTATTTATAAAACAACTCTTGTTTCATAACCCTTAGTTAATTTAAACAATTTAAATCACTAAGATTTTATAATTTTAAATATTTTAAAATTATAAAATAAGTTAAATATGATAATTTAAAATTTAACACTTAAATTTAAAACTTCATATTTAACATATTAATTTTACAAATCTAATTACTAAATTAATTTATAAATTTAATATCATTAAATTTATTATAAAGTACATTAAATTTAACTTACTAAATTTTTTTTAATAAAAAATAAAATAATAATGCACTTAAATGCATGGCATACAATAAATAGGTAGGCATTTTTCTATCTATTATGGTATCTAATATGCATAGTAATGTAATTATTATTAATATAATAAAAATATTTAATAAAAAGCGAAACAAAAATAATTTGATTGGGTTTTATGAAATTTAAAATATTAATAATAAACCCATTCAATGCGCCTCACGTTCGTGAGATGCTGGAATTCCCATTCCTGGCCTTCCCCGAGACCCAAAAGCTAACAACCACACATTGCTCCTAGTTGCTTCCAGCGTGGGTTACGTTAAAAAAATTGATGTGGCATGTAATATCCGGTGGGTGGAAAAGCTTGAGTCTCTTTTTGGTTCATTAAAGAAGTGTCATTGGGCCATTGTGGTTGCAAGGTACAATGGCCCATTTTCAGTCCACTGAACGGAAGAAAGCGGGAGTTATTCGCTGCCATCTCAAAATAGCATCGCGTGCTCCCCGTTTGCCTCCGGTTCAGATTACAACCCCTCTTGCCTTGAGTGAGGGGGGTGAAGACGTGCATTTGTCACGGCCCAATTTAGACGGAGAACGTGCAAGCATGGCCCAGTTAGATTGTGCAGTTCAGTTGGATGCATAAGTGTACGGCTTAGCTAGGCATAAGGCCCAAACGGTTGTGCGGCTCAGTTGGGCACATGATTCGGATCGTTCAGACTGACGATCAGCTTGACAGGCATGATCATGCTGGCGCGGTCAGCATGGCATGGCCATTGTGTAGGCTCATCTAGCACGCTCAAAAGAGAGGTCATCGTATTTTTTTAGAGGGGATTTGAGGTGGTGGTTTGAGATGAGATCTTGACCTTTAATTGTCCCATCTAACGGCCAAGATGGAGTCCTATTTGGAGGAGGATTTTGGGTTGGAGAGATCTTGGCCATCATCTAACGGCCAAGATTGAGTCCTAATTGGCAAGGACTCTAAGGCGGTGAAAAGAGATGGGTTTCGTACATTTTCTACATAGCAAGGGACGCTGATTTGCAACTATAAAAAAGAGGGGATAGCGGGTCCTCAAGGCATCGGAGAGCAATCAAGAGAGCATATCAAGAGATCAGATCAGAGGAGATCCGATCAGAGTGATCAAGGCATCTAAGAGGAGCTCCAGTGTAGCCAGCGGCGACCAGTGGAGGCGCGTGAGGTTGGCGAGCAACCTAATCAATGGAGATCGAGGTGCGCGAGGGTCTAAGTTAGGTAGACTTAGTCGATGGCAGGACGTGGCCGAGACGCACAGGCAGTGCGCTCGCGGGTGCGGGGCATCTAGGTCAGTTCTTGTCAAGTAAGGTTGGGGCGGGCACTTTATGTGATCTTTGTTAGGGACAGAGAGAAGTGTCTTTGTAGCCTTTAGGCAACCTCGTTATTTCTAAATTACTTAGTAAAGAGTTCTTTGGTTGGGAAGGTTGTGCTTCCCGTATAGTGTCATATTTGTTGGGGACTTATCTTTGGGGGTTTTATTTTATTATTATGGGGTCTAGGCTGGTTAGGAGAGGGATCTTCTAACGCCATCACCAGTACACGCAAGGACCTAGTTGCCATAGGGAGCACTTACACATACCGATCGAAATCCCGATGACAATTGGTATCAGAGCCCGGTTGAAGCAAGTTCCAAGCACAGATGGCGAGAGCGGTAGGAGACCGTATGACCGTTTGGAGGAGATTGTGGGAGATCCAGGAGAAGGATCAACCATGGATTTGATAGCTATGTGCGTAGAGTTGAGCATGCAGTTAACCGAGTTGTGGACTTTACATAATCAGCTGTTGAAGGCGCACGAGGGGCTGATTCGTGACCTCGAGCATCGAAATATGCAACAACAGCGATCAGATCTGACTATGGAGGAGAGATTGGAGCTTCGAATCCATGCTTTGGAGAAGGAGTTGATCCGACAAAAGCAGGAGGTGCGGAGTCCAATCAACATGGTCAGCGCTCCGGCAAAAGAAGCGAAGGTCCGAGAACCTAAGTGTTGGAAGATTATAGAAAAATTATATGATCCAATCCTTTTGATTTTGATGATTACTAAAAGCCATTGAGTTTATTAAAGGATGTAATGAGTTTATGTAAATGAGCAACAAATTTATTTTGAACTATCAATGAACATGCTCAAGTTTAACTTTAATCAATTTTGAAAGTGACTTTAAGCTCAATATTCAAACTTTCGAAAAGAAATGTTATAATTCATGTTTTATTCAATAAGTTTTTGGATTAGTTCTTGAATCAATTCTAAATGTCTATTTTATTGTATTCAAGTCAAAACAATGAATTAAAATGAATCTGGAACGATTTTAATGTCAATCAGAAAAGTTTCTGATTTTTGATACGTTCCGGAGCCGACTCCTGAGTTTCAGAGTCGACTCCGCTCAGTGTACAGAAATGTGCATCTGTGTCGAGTCGACCCACGAAATTGTCGAGTCGACCCCTGATTCTGTCGAGCCGACTCCTGACTGTGCGAGTCGACTCCGCTCAGACACCAGAAGAGTATTTTTCTGAGCACTTCGCGAGTCGACCCCAAGCCTTTCTCGAGTCGACTCCCGACTATCAGGAGTCGACACTTTATTTCTGGCGAGTCGACCCCTAACCTTTATAAACATTTCTATATTTGGTAAGACGAGCTCGAGCCGACTCGGGAAAAGCATGAGTCGACTCCAGCAAATCTGGACGATATTTTTTCACGATGACACGTCACTCCAACGGTAAGATTTTTGAATAACGGCTATTTTTCCTTGTCTCTAACGGATATATTTTTGCAGAATCTATAAATAGAGGAGCTCTTTTCATATCACACAAGGATTTTGAATATCAAAAAGAGAGAAAAGAATATCTTTCAAAAAGAGGGAAAAACAGAGCATATTAAAAAAATCTTCTAGCTCAAAGTAGAGTGATTCAAAAGGAGTGAAATCAAAGAGGAAGTTTCGTCTGCTCCAGATCTTCAATCCACAAAAGTCAAAAGAAAATCCAAGAGCTTTTCAAAGATCAAATCGAAGGATTTTCTACATTCAACAAAAGGAGAAAAAGCTTCATCCCAACTCCAAAGTTTTCAAACGGTCAAGGATCTTGCTGAGGCCTGATTCGACACTTCAAGAGGAGTTAAAGAGGAGAAGGAAGAAAGCCAAAGCCACATCCATCTGCTATCTTATCAGGCTTTTCTAACCTTTTATTCTTTTATACTTAATTTGTATATTTGCTCAAAGGGAGCTGTTCAATACTTAAACTCTGAATATTTTGATTGGTTGCTGATTCAATCAGTGGATTGAATCAGTGGAGGTTGATATACCTCGTTGCAAGCCGGAGTGCTTGTGTTGGGTTAGTTGTGAGCCCGTGAAAAACAACGTGTAGGGTTTTGTGCTGGTAAGCCCGAGTAAAACCAGCTGGGTTCGTTGTGCACCCGGAAAACAACAAGTTTGAGTTGTGAGCTTGGAAAACAACTCAACTGTAATCTGAGGAGATTATAGTGTGGACCCAAGTGAATCTTGGGAGTGGACGTAGGTGTTGGTTGCACCGAACCACTATAAAATTATCTTGTGTTTGCCGTGCTATATTTTCTCTCTCTCTATCTCTCTTTATTAATTTGCTTGTGCATTGCTTCTTAGTTAATTTCACTCACTTGCACATCTTGAGCAAATCTGTTTAAAACATCTAAAAAGTCTTAAATTTTTAAGAACCCAATTCACCCCCCCCCCTCTTGGGTTGCCATCTGGGCCAACAATTGGTATCAGAGCAAGTGCTCATTTAGAATTTGATCTCACGATCAAGGGCTAAAGATCCTTATGGCAACACAAAGTGGTTCATGTTTTGCTGAAGGTCATTCTACGAATCGACCTCCTTTATTTAATGGAACCAACTATTCATATTGGAAAGCTAGAATGAGAATATTCATTCAAGCTTCGGACTATGAATTGTGGGGAGTAATAATAAACGGACCTAGTACACCCACACACCTTATTGATGGCACTATTGTTCCTAAACCCGAAAGGGATTGGAATGATAATGATAGGAGAATGGCACAACTAAATGCTAAGGCCATTAATATTTTATATTGTTCCTTAGACTCAAATGAATTCAACCGAATCTCAACATGTAATTCCGCAAAAGAAATTTGGGATAGGTTGGAAATACACATGAAGGAACAAACCAAGTAAAAGAATCAAAGATAAATATTTTGGTTCATAAATATGAATTATTTACTATGGAACAAAATGAAACCATCACATGCATGTTCACTAGATTCACTGATATTGTGAATGGTTTAAAAAGTCTTGGAAAAGTTTATACTAACTCTGAGCTTGTTCGCAAAATCCTTAGGTCACTTCCAAGGACTTGGGAAGCCAAGGTGACCGCCATACAAGAAGCCAAAGATCTGAACATCCTACCATTGGAAGAGCTTCTTGGTTCGCTGATGACTCATGAGCTTCAAGTTAAACAACATGTCAATGAGGATGAGTCAAGAAAGAAGAAGACCATCGCCCTCAAAGCTGCGGAAAAGGAAATAAGCAGCAGCGATGATGAAGAGGATGATGATGATGAGACAGCCCTCCTTGCAAGGAAATTCAAGAAGTTTATGCAAAGAAGGAGGCCCTTCCACAAAAAGAGATTTGTTTCAAAAATGGAAGGAGAAAAAGAAAAGGATAAGAAAAAGGAAAAGGACAAAGAGAAAGAGCCCTTAGTTTGCTATGAATGTAAAAAGCCAGGGCATTTTAGATATGACTGTCCTTTACTTAAGAAGGCCTACAAGAAAAAGAAAAAGGCCTACATGGCAACTTGGACTGATAGTGAAGAGTCTTCTTCCGAAGAAGAAGAACAAAAAGAAGTTGCTAATATCTGCTTCATGGCCAACAACGACGACAACGACAATGAGGTAAGTTCTGAAAACTCAAATGATGAATTTACATTTGATGAAATGTTTGAGGCTTTCAATGAACTTATGATTGATTTTAAATCCTTGAAAAAGAAGTATAAGTTTTTGAAAAATGACAATATTAGCTTAGCTAAAAGTAAAAATGAATTAACTTTAGAAGTTAAGAACTTAACTAATGAAAAAGAAGAACTTAGCAAAGAAAGAAATAATCTTAATCAAGAAATAGATTTGTTAAAATCTGAAACTAAAAACTCAACAAAAGATTTAAAAGATCAATTAGAAACTTTAGCTTTAGAAAAAGAACAGCAAGTTAAAGAAAATGACTTTCTTAAGAAAGATGTTAAAAAATATAAAGACATTGTTGAGAAATTCACCTTAAGTTCAACTAAACTTAACATGATCTTAGATAGTCAAAAAGCTGTTTTTGACAAAGCAGGTTTAGGGTATAACACATTAAGGAAACAAAAATCTTTAAAGAATATTTTTGTAAAAGCCAACCAAAGTAATATAACTTGTTTCAAATGCAATGAAAAGGGTCATAAATCATTTGAATGCAAAACGTTAAATAATAACAACAAGTTAAATGTTAAAGCAAAGAAAATATGGGTTCCGAAAGGAACAATTCTTATTGCTACTAACCATGAAGGACCCAAGAAAGCTTGGGTACCTAAACATAAAGTTTAAATTATGTTGCAGGAATGTCTTGTAGCCAAAAGATCAAAGAAAAAGTGGTACCTTGATAGTGGCTGCTCAAGACATATGACGGGTGACAAAGATGAATTCATCACCCTAGAAGAAAAGAAAGGTGGAGTTGTTACGTTTGGCGATAACGGTAAAGGTCAAATTATGGGCCTTGGTAAAGTCCGTATAACTCCATCTACATTTATTGATAATGTACTTTATGTTGATGGTTTGAAGCATAATCTAATAAGTATAAGTCAATTATGTGATAAAAACTTTAATGTTTCATTTAAATCTTCTGTATGCACTGTAACTAATTCTATTGATGATAGCATTGTATTTACTGGTTATAGACATGGCAATGTTTACTTGGTTGATCTAGAAAAATTATCTTTGAGTGATCATTGCTTAATTGCTGACAATGCTAACATAAATGAAATTAGTTGGTTGTGGCATCGTAGATTAGGTCATGCAAGCACACACCTTATTTCAAAATTAATTAAAATGGATTTAGTTAAAGGATTACCTAAACTAGATTTTGAAAACAACAAAATATGTGATGCATGTCAATTTGGAAAACAAACTAGAAGTTCTTTCAAATCTAAAAACATTGTTTCAACTTCTAGGGCACTAGAGCTACTTCACATGGATCTTTTCGGACCAACTAGAACCACAAGTCTAGGAGGAAAGAAATATGGTCTAGTGATTGTAGATGATTATTCTAGATATACTTGGGTAATGTTTTTAGCTCACAAAGATGAGACTTTCTCGATATTCCTGAAATTCTTCAAGAAAGTCACAAATGAGAAAAACACTACTATAGTATCTCTAAGAAGTGATCATGGAACAGAATTTGAAAATCACTTATTTGAAAGTTTTTGTTCTGAAAATGGAATTAATCATAATTTTTCAGCCCCTAGGACTCCACAGCAAAATGGTGTAGTTGAAAGGAAAAATAGGACTCTAGAAGACATGGCCCGTACCATGCTATGCGAAAGTAACCTACCAAAGTACTTTTGGGCGGAAGCTATTAACACAGCATGCTACATCTTAAATCGAGCCCTAATAAGACCAATCTTAAAGAAAACACCTTATGAATTATGGAATGAAAGAAAACCAAATATAAAATACTTTCATGCATTTGGATGTAAATGTTTTATTCATAATAATGGTAAAAACAATTTAGGAAAATTTGATGCTAAATCTGATGAAGGAATCTTTTTAGGATATTCAACAACTAGTAAAGCTTATAGAGTATTTAACAAGAAAACCTTAGTAGTTGAAGAATCCATTCATATAGTTTTCGATGAGTCTTTAGCATCTAGTTCTGAAAAGCTTGATGATGAGGAAGATACAAACATAATTGAAAAAGATCTTGAAAAACTTAATATTGAAGTATCTTCTGATCATGAGCAAGAAGCTAAAGATGATGATTCACATAAGGACGATGATGTCAATATTGATCATAATGATACAGATCTTCCAAGAGACTGGAGATATGCTCATAGTCATCCCAAGGAATTGATTATAGGCGATCCATCTCAAGGAATAAGAACTAGATCATATATGAGAAATATTAGTAATCATCTTGCATTTGTATCACAAATTGAACCAAAAACTATAGAAGAAGCTGAAAAAGATAATAATTGGA
The DNA here is from genome assembly GCA_900491605.1 of Calamus simplicifolius. Classification (NCBI taxonomy): domain Eukaryota; kingdom Viridiplantae; phylum Streptophyta; class Magnoliopsida; order Arecales; family Arecaceae; genus Calamus; species Calamus simplicifolius. Next base: position 567,893 of record UESW01004423.1, read on the forward strand.
TGTTAGCAATGCAAGAAGAATTAAATCAATTTACAAGAAATAATGTTTGGACACTAGTTGAAAGACCTAAAAATCATTCAGTAATAGGATCAAAATGGGTTTTTAGAAATAAACTAGATGAAAATGGCATAGTAATTAGAAACAAAGCTAGATTGGTTGCTAAAGGATATAATCAAGAGGAAGGTATTGATTTTGATGAAACCTTTGCACCTGTAGCTAGATTAGAAGCCATTAGGCTATTACTTGCATTTGCATGTCATATGAATTTTAACTTATTTCAAATGGATGTAAAAAGCGCATTTTTAAATGGATTTATAAATGAAGAAGTTTATGTAGAACAACCACCAGGTTTTGAAGATCACGAATTTTCAAATCACGTTTTTAAATTGCACAAAGCTTTATATGGTTTGAAACAAGCACCTAGAGCTTGGTATGATAGGTTAAGTAAATTCTTAATAGAAAATGATTTTACAAGAGGAAATGTTGATAAAACTTTGTTTTTGAAAAGAAAAAATAAAGATTTGCTTGTAGTACAAATATACGTAGATGACATTATTTTTGGTGCTACTAACGATTCTCTTTGTCAAGAATTTGCAAAGTTGATGCAGGGAGAATTCGAGATGAGCATGATGGGAGAACTCAACTTCTTCCTTGGACTCCAGATCAAACAAAGCAAAGAGGGAATCTTCATCAACCAAACAAAATACACAAGAGAAATCCTAAAGAAGTTTGGTATGGAATCAATGAAACCCCTCGGAACTCCAATGAGTCCTTCATGCAAGCTGGACAAAGATGAAGAAGGTAAAAAGGTTGACCAAAAGTATTATCGAGGTATAATCGGATCCCTTCTTTATTTAACCGCAAGTAGACCAGATATTATGTTTTCTGTATGTTTATGTGCTAGATTTCAATCAGAACCTAAAGAATCACATTTAATTGCTGTTAAAAGAATACTAAGATATGTAAGTGGAACAAAAAATGTAGGTTTATGGTATTCTAGAGACTCCACATTAAATCTAATTGCATATTCGGATTCTGATTATGCTGGATGCAAACTAGATAGAAAAAGCACAAGTGGTGCATGCCATTTCTTAGGAAGTAACTTAATCACATGGTTTAGCAAAAAGCAAAATTCAGTTGCATTATCAACTACTGAAGCTGAATATGTAGCGGCTGGAAGTTGCTGTGCGCAAATCCTATGGATTAAGCGACAACTTGAAGACTATGGTATCACACTTGATAAAACACCCATAAGATGTGATAACACTAGCGCAATCAATCTAACAAAGAATCCAATTCAACATTCAAGAACTAAACACATAGAAATCAGATATCATTTTATAAGAGAACATGTAGCAAATAATGAAATATGTCTTGATTATGTTAACACTGAAGAACAATTAGCTGACATATTTACTAAACCTTTAAATGAAGAGAGATTCTGTTATCTTAGAGGAGAGTTAGGTATTTGTGATCCTTTAGAATGAATTTGAAACCCCTAAGGAAATTTTATCTAAGATTCTTTCAAATCCTCAATCCTTAAGGAAATCTTATCTAGAATTCATATCTAATTGATTCACTCATATCCAATGATTATTTATCAATTTTTATGATCATATTCCGGACACATTTCAGAAATTTCATGTTTTTGGTCTGAAATGGTCTCGGAGCCGACTCGATGCGTATCGGAGTCGACTCCCGGTTTCGACTGAAACTCTCGGGTCGACCCCTCTTAGGCGCGAGTCGACTCCATGTCGGATGGCCTTTCTGTGACTGTGCGGAGTCGACACCTGGGTTTGCGCGAGCCGACTCGAGGTGGTCCCAAGTTGATTTATCTAGGGCAGAGTCGACTCGCCGCTCATTTCATTCGACCCAAATCTTCAAAATACTCTCTCCACGATTTTTCCAAACCTTCCAAACTTCCAATAATCCCTGATTATCATCTCCAATCATCCAATGGCACCCAAAACTAGAGGATCTAGTCTTGCGGCGGGCGGCATCAAGCGGAAGCGTGCCGTGAGGAAAACGTGAAGCGTCCGGTGCGTGAGCCTTCTCCAAGCGCGGACTCCACTTCATCTGCTTCTACTCCGACTGCTTCTCCTGCTGCCACTTCTTCCCAGGTAGATCGTCTAGCGGATAGGATTATTACTACGGGTAGGAAGGTGGATTTCGAATTATTTGAGGCTGAGGGTTTTCTTGTTGGGAGACAGCTGATTGAGATGGGATGGGAGAAAATTTGTTCTCTAGAGTGCCCGACCTATCCCTCTTTGGTTAAGGAATTCTACAAGAATCTGTCTAGAGGAGATCACGGACTTATTAGCAATGTGAGAGGAGTCAGGCTATCTGTTACTGCTGAGATTCTATCTAGATTGTTGGAATTACCCTTATCTGGCACTTCCACCTTTTCTTCTGATGACCGCGCCCCAGCTTTATCGAGATTATTAAACCGGGATGTGGTTGGATTTGAAGAGGTTTTTGCTAATCAGCTTTCTTTAGAATTGAGATTACTACACAATATTTGCAGTAGGATACTCTTTCCTAAACTGGTAGATTTGACTATGTATCGGAAAGATGTCTTTGTAATGGATGCCATAGTGACAGGCAAGCCTATCAATCTTCCCAGCATGATTCTATGGTACATAGCAGACTGTGGAGGGAAAAGAAAATCTAGTCTGCCTTATGGGATGATCCTTACAAAGATTTTTCGAAGCCAAGGTGTAGTGATTTCTGATAATGAGCCTATGAAGAATCTAAGACACACTGATTTTTATAGCCTGGCAACAATTCATCGGATGGGATTTATCAAAAAGAATGGTAAAATGGGAAAGGAAAGGAGTGACAGAAGATAGAGCTACAGATACTGAGGCTGCAGGACCCTCTGTTAGACATCCTTCACCTGCACCTCCGAGTCCTTTGATTTCTGCCTCTGCTCCAGCCCCAGTTCCATCATTTGATCAAGCCTCATCTTCTGCTGGTTTTTCAGATCAACAACTTATGCAACTCAAAGCTTATTTGATGATCATTCTGAGAAACTTAAAACTGATTTTGAGAATAAATTTATGAATTTGAGAGAGACTCTTTATTCACTTGATGATCGTATCTCTAAGATAGAGTCCACTCTCAGCTCTTCTTCGGCATCCTTAAGTGGTGATCTCAAAAATATTTTTGAAGAACTTAAGGATATATGCGGAGATGGAGAGACATATGCCAAGTGCAACGCGGAGCTTCAAGACAAGATTCAGAGTGCGTGCACCTTTGTTGATGAGAGACTCAAGGATTATGTGAGAATTCAATCTGAAGGAATGAAAAATATAGTAGATCATTTAACTAGAATTGTAAGAACTCATTTTTGAGTTATTAGAGTTTCAATCCTTGTTTTGTACTGAAGTTTTTATTATGCTTTCATTTTGAAATCAATGTACTGAACATTTGATGTATTAGACCTTTAATGAAATGAATTCTCTATTTCCTTATTTCAATGAATGAATGAAATTTGAATGAATGTTTATGATTCTCTATCTTTTTGATAACAAAAAAGGGGGAGAATTTTATAGTTCTATGATTGTGATACAATAAACAATGAGATATTTAATTAAGTTTCATAGGGGGAGCTACCTCATTAAGGGGGAGCCTAAGCCTAACTATGAAAACAAAATAAATTCACTAATCAATCATGAACAAACTCAATATTTTTGTCATCATCAAAAAGGGGGAGATTGTTGGAAGATTATAGAAAAATTATATGATCCAATCCTTTTGATTTTGATGATTACTAAAAGCCATTGAGTTTATTAAAGGATGTAATGAGTTTATGTAAATGAGCAACAAATTTATTTTGAACTATCAATGAACATGCTCAAGTTTAACTTTAATCAATTTTGAAAGTGACTTTAAGCTCAATATTCAAACTTTCGAAAAGAAATGTTATAATTCATGTTTTATTCAATAAGTTTTTGGATTAGTTCTTGAATCAATTCTAAATGTCTATTTTATTGTATTCAAGTCAAAACAATGAATTAAAATGAATCTGGAACGATTTTAATGTCAATCAGAAAAGTTTCTGATTTTTGATACGTTCCGGAGCCGACTCCTGAGTTTCAGAGTCGACTCCGCTCAGTGTACAGAAATGTGCATCTGTGTCGAGTCGACCCACGAAATTGTCGAGTCGACCCCTGATTCTGTCGAGCCGACTCCCTGACTGTGCGAGTCGACTCCGCTCAGACACCAGAAGAGTGTTTTTCTGAGCACTTCGCGAGTCGACCCCAAGCCTTTCTCGAGTCGACTCCCGACTATCAGGAGTCGACACTTTATTTCTGGCGAGTCGACCCCTAACCTTTATAAACATTTCTATATTTGGTAAGACGAGCTCGAGCCGACTCGGGAAAAGCATGAGTCGACTCCAGCAAATCTGGACGATATTTTTTCACGATGACACGTCACTCCAACGGTAAGATTTTTGAATAACGGCTATTTTTCCTTGTCTCTAACGGATATATTTTTGCAGAATCTATAAATAGAGGAGCTCTTTTCATATCACACAAGGATTTTGAATATCAAAAAGAGAGAAAAGAATATCTTTCAAAAAGAGGGAAAAACAGAGCATATTGAAAAAATCTTCTAGCTCAAAGTAGAGTGATTCAAAAGGAGTGAAATCAAAGAGGAAGTTTCGTCTGCTCCAGATCTTCAATCCACAAAAGTCAAAAGAAAATCCAAGAGCTTTTCAAAGATCAAATCGAAGGATTTTCTACATTCAACAAAAGGAGAAAAAGCTTCATCCCAACTCCAAAGTTTTCAAACGGTCAAGGATCTTGCTGAGGCCTGATTCGACACTTCAAGAGGAGTTAAAGAGGAGAAGGAAGAAAGCCAAAGCCACATCCATCTGCTATCTTATCAGGCTTTTCTAACCTTTTATTCTTTTATACTTAATTTGTATATTTGCTCAAGGGAGCTGTTCAATACTTAAACTCTGAATATTTTGATTGGTTGCTGATTCAATCAGTGGATTGAATCAGTGGAGGTTGATATACCTCGTTGCAAGCCGGAGTGCTTGTGTTGGGTTAGTTGTGAGCCCGTGAAAAACAACGTGTAGGGTTTTGTGCTGGTAAGCCCGAGTAAAACCAGCTGGGTTCGTTGTGCATCCCGGAAAACAACAAGTTTGAGTTGTGAGCTTGGAAAACAACTCAACTGTAATCTGAGGAGATTATAGTGTGGACCCAAGTGAATCTTGGGAGTGGACGTAGGTGTTGGTTGCACCGAACCACTATAAAATTATCTTGTGTTTGCCGTGCTATATTTTCTCTCTCTCTATTCTCTTTATTAATTGCTTGTGCATTGCTTCTTAGTTAATTTCACTCACTTGCACATCTTGAGCAAATCTGTTTAAAACATCTAAAAAGTCTTAAATTTTTAAGAACCCAATTCACCCCCCCCCTCTTGGGTTGCCATCTGGGCCAACACTAAGGCCTTCGGCAGAGTCAGGAGCGCGACGGAAGTCGAGAACTTCATATGGGATATGGAGGTTTACTTTCGTGCGGCGAAGATCCCAGCACCCAATCAAGTGGATCGGGCCTCGACATATTTGGAGGATAATGCCAAGCTTTGGTGGAGGACCAGGACGGCCGAGGATGACCATGCAAGGCATCTCATAATCGAGACATGGGAGATCTTCAAGAGGGAGCTGAAGGGTCAGTTCCAGCCGAGCAATGCAGGGTGGCTTGCCTGAGAGAATCTGAGGAAGCTGAGGCAAACAGAGCATCCGGGAGTACATGGTGCAGTTCAGCAATCTACTTCTGGAGGTGTCCAATATGTTCGAGGAAGATAAGCTTTTCAACTTCCTCACTGACCTACCGGGGTGGGTGCAGGCTAAGCTTCGCAGGAGGAAAGTAAGGGATATTACTTCAGCCTTCGTAGCAGTAGAGGCGCTGGTGGACTTTCGTAGCGGTACGACTTCGGGTAGCAATGGCCAGGGCAAGGGCAAGCGCAAGAGTGTGTCACCACCATGAGGTCAAGTAGGCAAGAAGGAGGGCGTGCCACCACATGCAGCAGCAAAATCAAAAGGACAGACGACTTTCGCTGGATGCTTCATATGTGGAGGACCGCATCTAGCAAGGGAGTGTCCAAGGAAGGTGGCGGTAGCAGCCATCACTACCCAAGAAGACAGGGCGTCCGAGAGTTTGGGGGAGGAGCCAGTAGCGAGGATGGCTCCACTATAGTCCATCAACACTTTGGCCGAGACGAAGCAACGCCAAAGTTTGATGTACGTGAGGGCTCGGGTCAACGGGATGATGGTTCAGGCCTTGGTTGATTCCAGCGCGACGCACAATTTTGTGAGCTAGAGGGTGGCACACAGATTGGGGTTAGGCACGTTATCCTAGCCTTATTGGGTGAAGCCTGTGAACTCGGAGGAGATGGAGTCTTTGGGCCAGGAAGAGGCCACATTGGAGGTGGGTTCTTGGACTGGGCACTGCAGCATAACGGTCTTGCCGATTGATGACTACAACCTGATACTCGGAATGGAATTCTTCATCAAGAGCAAGGTCGTGGTCATGCCTCATCGGAGGGGCATCTTGATCCAGAGAGGTAAGCGTCCATACTTCGTTCCAGTGGAGGGATGGCGTAGGACGGTAAGAGACAGGGCAAGGGAGTGCCCCACCATCAGACTTGAGGTTGCGTGGCAACCTCACGCCTAGGCAACACATGGGAGAGCCTAGGCACAGAGGCCTGTGGCAGGAGGCGGCAGGCGGGATGGCTCGGCAAATGGGCTATCCGACTGAGGAGGCATCAGGGGGTGCGCGTGGTAGGTGGCCGCGTTGGGACTTGGGAGAATTTTGACCAGGAGGGCCAAGATGTGCAGTGACGAGGTGTACCAGGAGGGTGCATGACGCAACGACATGGAGCTTCGGTATGACTCGACGAGGGCGTCGAGATTCAGGCAAGGGAAGAAATGTCACAGCCCGGCCCAGGCGGAGGATGCATGCGCGCAGCCCAGCCGAGCGCGCAAGCATGCGGCCCAGCCGGGCGCGCAAGCATGCGGCCCAGCTGGGCACAAGGCCCAGGCGGCCGCCTGGCCCAGCTGGGCACGTGACCTGAACCGCCAAGGCTGGTGGCTAGCCTGGCAGGCATGGCCAGGCTAGCGCAGCTAGCGTGGCATGGCCGTTGGGCAGGCCCGCCCAGCATGCCCAAAAGAGAGGCCATCGTATTTTCTTAGAGGGGATTTGAGGCGGTGGTTTGAGCTAAGATCTTGACCTTTGATTGTTCCATCTAACGGCCAAGATGGAGTCCTTTTTGAAGGAGAATTTTGGGCAGCGCTATTTGGGATTATCCACCACCTTGCATGTAGAGCACCGTATTTTTTTTAGGAGTCTTGGGCGGTGGATTGTGGAGAAATCTCAGCCCTCCATCTCTTTATCCAATAGCCAAGGGAATAATGCACAAAAGGAGGAGTCTTTGGACAGTGGCTTTTGGAGAGATCTTGGTCATCATCTAACGGCCAAGATTGAGTCCTAATTGGCAAGGACTCTAAGGCGGTGAAAAGAGATGGGCTTCATACGTTTTCTACATAGTAAGGGACGCTGATTTGCAACTATAAAGGAGAGGGGGCAGCGGGTCTTCAAGGCATCGGAGAGCAATCAAGAGAGCAGATCAAGAGATCAGATCAAAGGAGATCCGATCAAAGTGATCAAGGCATCCGAGAGGAGCTCTAGTGTGGCTAGCAACGACCAGTGGAGGTGCGTGAGGTTGGCGAGCAACCTGATCAGTGAAGATCGATGTGCGCGAGGGTCTAAGTCAGGCGGACTTAGTCGTTGATGGGATGTGGTCGAGATGCACAGGCAGTACGCGCACGTGTATGAGGCATCCAGGTCAGTTCTTGTCAAGTGAGGTTGGGGTGGGCACTTTGTGTGATCTTTGTTAGGGACAGAGAGGAGTGTCTTTGTAGCCTTTAGGCAACCTCGTTATTTCCAAATTACTTAGCGAAGAGTTCTTTGGTTGGAAAGGCTGTGCTTCTTGTATATTGTTGTATTTGTCGGGGACTTATCTTTGGGGGTTTTATTTTATTATTGTGGGGTCTAGGCTGGTTAGGAGAGGGATCTTCTAACGCCATCACTAGTAGACGCAAGGATCTAGTGGCCATAGGGAGCGCTTGCACATGCCGATCGAAAGCCTGGTGACATAAAACCCCATAAGGACCCTTTTTACAGTTATACGTTTGATTCAAACTTTTCGGATCAACAAAATGGAACTTCTTTAAGATACCCAAAAAAAATTTAATTGAGAACTTTTCTAAAAAATATTAAGAATTTTCTTCATCAATATAGAAGATAGATAACATTATAAATCCTATATTCGATTGATCTAATCAAAAAAAAAAAAATTGTATAACTAATTCCATGAAACCAGAAAAAATTACGACCAACACATTCGCACATAATTTATCAACATGAAAATATTAAAAACATACACCATAATGCATGAGTGCCTACCTAATCATATAATGATTATCATATAATCAATTATTAAATTAATAGAGGTATAGCCTGCTCTGATACCAATTATTGGTCATCTTAAAACGATTTTAAGATATTTGCGGAAGTTAGATAAGGATCAAATCACATATCTTAAAACGTTTTATTTAGTGATCTATACTCATATTAATTTAATAATAAAAATAATAAGAAGATTAAGAAATTGACCTTTCGTAATGTCTTGAACTTTGCCAACGCTACCTATGAATAACCAAATCCTTTTGATCACCACAGATCTTTCCAAACGTTCACCAAATTTTGATGAATACGAACGAGTGAGCATTTCTGATTTGGGTTGAGATCACACAACTAAATTTTTATTCACTTAATATTCTCAACTTATGAGAAAAAGTCAAGACTAAGGAGAAAACTCTATGTGAAATCTTATATACTATAAGAATAATAACTACCATATCTTTTTAATTAATTAATTAATTAAAATTTAAAGATAACTTTCAACTCTTGAAGCTTACTTTAACGTGGGGTGATATGAGAGAGAAAATCTTTTCCATAAACCCATATCTCTATCCAACAACCCATTGTTAGTTTCTTTTGATATCTTTATCGTGGGATGATATCGAAGAGAGAAAATCTCTCCGATAATCTCATATATTTCTTCAACAATAAAATAACTTCCACATAGACCCTCCTTATGGAACATACCTACAATGTGTTCCCTAGCACACCATATAATTTTTATTTTAAAATAATTTTAAATTTATTTTTAAATAATCATATTATTTAAAATAGATATTAATCCAATTAATTCCTATATAAAAATTAATTTAAAATTTTTAATTTCAAAGTAATAATTCAACCCAACATATCATAAAGTTTACATAATTTAATGGAGTCATCCAAAGGAACTATGGATATTATAATTTTAAGCTCTAATAATTTTGACATTCAATTAATACCTTAATTAAAATATCAAAATTATTATTTTAAATTACTCCACTAAAAATTTGAAACTGCATTCTCAAAATTATAAAATTAATTATATTAAAAAAGATTTGAATTATCCATTGATATAGTTACTGCATATAAATCAATCCTCCATAAATGGTTCATAATTAAAGCTAGGTATTTTTCATTAACCACTTTAATTATATCCTTATCATAAGTATCATTGATTCTATAATGAATAATATATTTATGATCTAATCATAAATTGAGCGCTTTATTATTCAAGCCTCGAATCAATAGGAACCATCCATTTGACTTCTTTGTGAAGAAATAGATTTCATCTTATATATTAATATTTTTGGCTACTTATGTTATTATATTTTTATTATACCACAAATTTGACACTATATTTTGTGTCATTATCCTGGTATGTTAAAAAATATAATATAATAAATAGGAGTCTATTAATTACTCAGAATTAAGATTGATTCATATATTATTATCATTGATTAATTTTTAATGCTATATTTTAATAACAAAATTTATTAGAGATTCATAATTAATTGCGTTTTAGTTCTATATAATCAAATTATATAAAGCATTTTCATTTCGTTAATCTCATTATCAACAATCTGGATAAGATCGTTTCTGGCACAGATTGTGGCTACCTAATTGATAAGACTAGGCCTAGAGTTACACTCTATGTCCTTAAGATAATTTTATCCTGCAACGGTGCTTACGGTCTGTATGACGATTATCTCCCAGTATACAATAATCTTTTTTTGATGAATGCAGCACTACAATTCATCAAAAATTCGAACCAAGAATGCTTTTTTCTTTTTCTATGCACTATTACTATACTACCCTTAGTAGAGTATGCAAATGCCTAAGAAAGGAATGGACTTTTGGATTGAATGAATCAAATGCAAGTCTAGGGGTCCATTTATAGCCTTAAGGTGCCTTTTGAAAGCATCCTTATGGGTTTAAATTTTATTGATTTGATTTAAAAGGAAACGATCAAGAGGCATGTGTGAAGGGACTTATCAGGCCTTGATAAGCCACTTGATCGGATATGATCAAGAGACTTAACGAAAGGTACTTTTAACCGCTTCTGATACGCCTCTTGATCGGATAAAGAAGAAGGGGGTCGCTTCTTATATGCCTCTTGATCGGATAAAGGAGAGGAGGCTTTATCGGATTCTGAAATGCCGTATCAGGATTTTTTCATTTCAGCAATTGGGTGTGCGTATCAACCGATCGAGTGCGCGCAGATTGATCACACTGTCGTGATCGCGATTGTGATTGATCAATGCATCTCAGTGTTCGATCTTGACCCTTCATCTTATTGATCTTTGGATTCAATCTCGTCCTCTTATCCGATTGATCAACGATGATCTCAAGCGTTTGATTTTGACCGTTTAACCGATAGATCAACCAATCCATGATCATCCGATCAACACCACTCTGATCAATGATCATCCAAGTCGTTGTTTGATCTTAGTCCCTCATTTTAATCCGATCAGTCTTCACTATCGGATCCTCATAATCTAGAAAAAAATTTAAAGCCCCTCAAGATGATGCGCACGTGCATAGGAATGGCAATTTTCCCCGTTTGGCCGTTTACCCGGCCGGTACCATTTTTAATGGGTCGGGGAATCCTCGGTTGAAATGGGTTAACGGGTAACGGGGATTTTTTGTTAACAGCTAAACGGGTAAACGGCTTGGGGATGGTATTCAATGCCCCATCCCCGTTTACCCATCTCCGTCTCCGTTAGCCTTAATATAATATATTTAAATTTTAAATATATTATATTATATATATTATATTAAAAAAATAAAAAATATATTATATTAAATGCCCCATCCGCCATCCCCGTTTACCCATTTTCGTCCCCATCTCTTGCTCTTCCTTCTTTCACGCAAGTAACGCAACCGTCTCCTGCTCTTCTTTCTAATCTGAAGTTTTGAAGACTCTGAACATCAAACCAGATAGCTCCATCATCTACTTCGCCAATCGCTGCCCCATCGACGCCCTCCAACATCTTTATCTTTCTTTGGTATGCTCATCTTTATCCTTTATTTTTAAAGAAAGATATTTCTGTTTTAAAATTTGAATGTATTCTTTTTTTACGATTATTGCTTATTGTTTGCTACCAAGTTATAATTTTTTTTTGCAGATTATTCTTTTTGAAATGCAATTAGAATGTGATTGATCATTTCCTATCTAGTTTGTTATTTTGTTAAAGCTAATATGCATTTATTAATAGGCCTAAATCAAACCATTTCAAAAGTCAAAGAATCTCTTATATGTATCAATATCATCGTTTGTTATTCTCGATTGTACTCTATCTTATCCTAACTAATTTAATTTTTTAAATTTTATTTTTATGTAAACGGGCAAAGGAGTACCACTGGATACCCCTTTGCCTGGCCGGGTATCCTCGTCCTCGCTCCGTTAACTATAATGGCTTAACGGGGCAGGGAACGGGGATATTTTTTCTAACGGGGATGGGGAACGGTATAGATCGCCCTGGGCCATCCCCGGGCCGTTGCCATCCCTACACATGCAAAGTGCGCCTATAAAGTACCCATTGCATCCTTTGCACACGCGCATGCGCGAGGATGATGTCATCCTCAAGCTCTCCACTTATTGTGAGCTTAAGGAACTTAAGCTTTAAGGAAGAGGTTTCTATATAAGTAAACATTCATTTCTTAATTTTTTCATGTGAAACTAAATATTCTCACAATTTTTTATTTACATACATAGGAAGGTAATGGGCTTTCAAGGCCCATTTAGGTATTCCAGGCCTATTAGCCCATTACCCAACAATCGTTTCATTCAAAATGTAATGAACCGCGTTAGTAATTTTAAATTAAAGATCCTAACTTTAATCTATAATTACAGACAGATTTAGATTATTTTACTTTAAATATTATTCTCTATATATAATACTTATATACAATATTTAAAGTCACATTTAAATGATCCAAAAAATTTTGATATTTATAAAGCATCAAAATATGTATGCAAAAATAATATTAAAAATTTCTTAAATTAATCAGCAAAATAATAAATATCATTTGTTTATGAGCACATATCCCAACATGAGTAGGTACAGGTAACTCAGGTTTGATTGACATAAATTGTTTAAGATTCTAGTCCAAACTAGTCCAAGTAATTATGATTCCTGTGCATGCAGTGACACATTGATCTTAGTGGTACATGATTTAAGTGTAAGAATGATTAAGATTATGCATGAAATCATTAAGACATGATTGTACCTGGATTGGTAAATGCTCTTCTTGTCATCTTGGTGATTTCTCCATGTCACTAAGGAACTAAATCATACATGTTGGAAGTATCTTTATTATCATATTGATGAAATCATCTCTTATCTTCATTTTGCATCAGTTAAATACACATTACATAATAACAAACGTTTGTTGCAGAATCCTAAAATCTAGAGCAAAACTGCTTCCTAATTCTAAGGTATAGCTATTTTGAATAGTGTATAGATAAAGAGATTGAGAGGTTGTTACAAACTGTACAATCATTTGAATTAATTCAAAATAGAGAAACTGAGAAGCTATTATAATCTATTGAGAGAGGTTGTTGGAATTTGGTGCAATCCGTTGAGTGAGGTGAAGAGGCTTGATGAGTGCATCTGCAATTTGGTCTGCTGAGGATACATGTGCAACATGGAGGACTCCATTTTGTACTTGATCCTGGATAAAGTGATAATCGATGACTACATGTTTCATTCTAGAGTGAAACATGGGATTGGAGCAGAGTTGGGTAGCTCCAACATTGTCACAGTATAAGATAGGACATCAGGGGAGTTGAACACCAAGATCGGTTAGAAGAAAGCAAAGCCAGTTGAGTTCTGCTACAGCGTTTGTTACTGATCAGTATTCTGCGTTAGTTGAAGATCGGGCAATAGTTTTTTAATTTTTAGAACTCCATGAGACATGATTGCAACCAAGGTAGATGACATAGGCGCTCGTAGAGGAGAAATCATCTTTATCACCTGCCTAGTCGGCGTTTAAATATGCATGAAGATTCAATGGAGAGTTGTGATGTATTCGGAGACCTTCATTGATAGTACCACATAGATAGCGTAACAGGCATTTAACAAAGCTCCAATGGTCAGTTGTTGGAGCGTGCATGTACTGAGAGAGCTTATTAACCGCAAATGCAAGGTTTGGTCTAGTAAGCAATAGGTATTGAAGGCTGCAAACTATTGTTCTGTACCCAGTAGGATCAGGTAAAGTAGTGCCTAATTTTGACAAAGGTGGGCTAGTTGGAAGAGGAGTGAGCACAGGTTTGGCATCTGTCATATGAGTTTGAGCAAGAATATCCAACATATAACGCCTCTGGGATAGTAAAAAATTATGCTAATTGAGAATTACCTCCACGCCCAAAAAATAAGAGAGCTAGAGGTGGGTGAAGCGTGAATTGGTATAAGTTGAAATGAAGGGCACCTTTTGGCAGTGTGACCCTGAATTCTGCAAATTTGGCAGTGACCAAGATATGGCTTGGGAGGATGGTGAGAGTCCTGTGATGAATGAGGTCTTAGAGTGGTTACAGCAGGTAATCGGTTGGTGGGGTTGGGAGGTGGGTACTAGTTGGTGCTGGTATTGCATGGAGGTTGAGAGGGATGCCATTTTTTATTGTTGGTTCTGGATGTGGATTTGTTGTAGCAGAAAAATGATATGGCTCAAGAGGGATACTTTGAAGAGAGGCCGTAAAATTGAGGAGTTTTTCATGTAGTTCATCAAAGGTGATGGAGGTATCTCTGGCCTGGACAACATCAACTAATTCTTTGTACTCATCACTAAGACCATCTAGGATTTTGTCCATGATTTCTTCATCATCAAGGGAAGCGCCAAGAAGAGCAAGGTCATATGTTCTAGTTTTGATAGTTTGCATAAACTCATTGATGCTAAGAGAGCCTTTGGTGATATTTTTGAGTTGGTTTTTGATCTGTTTGACGTGGCCATGAGAGGCTTTTGCATATGTGTTGGCAAGAATGGTCTAAGCTTGGCTAGATGTGATCCCAGCACCTGATCAGGTGGATCGGGCCTCGACATATTTGGAGGATAATGCCAAGCTTTGGTGGAGGACTAGGACGGCCGAGGATGACCGTGCAAGGCATCTCATAATCGAGACATGGGAGATCTTCAAGAGGAAACTGAAGGGTCAGTTCCAGCGAGCAATGCAGGGTGGCTTGCCCGAGAGAATCTGAGGAAGCTGAGGCAAACAGGAAGCATCCGGGAGTACATGGTGCAGTTCAGCAATCTACTTCTGGAGGTGTCCAATATGTTCGAGGAAGATAAGCTTTTCAACTTCCTCGCTGACCTACAGGGGTGGGCGCAGGCCGAGCTTCGCAGGAGGAAAGTGAGGGATATTTCTTCAGCCTTCGTAGCAGCAGAGGCGCTGGGGGACTTTTGTAGCGGTACGACTTTGGGTAGCAATGGCTAGGACAAGGGCAAGCGCAAGAGTGTATCACCACCATGAGGTCAAGTAGGCAAGAAGGAGGGTGTGCCACCACATGCAGCAGCAAAATCAAAAGGACATGCGACTTTCGCTGGATGCTTCATATATGGAGGACGCATTTAGCATGGGAGTGTCCAAGGAAGGTGGCGGTAGCGGCCATCACTACCCAAGAAGACAGGGCGTCCGAGAGTTTGGTGGAGGAGCCAGTAGCGAGGATGGCCCCGCTATAGTCCATCAACACTTTGGCCGAGACAGAGCAATGCCAAAGTTTGATGTACGTGAGGCTCGGGTCAACGGGATGATGGTTCAGGCCTTGGTTGATTCCGGCGCAACGCACAATTTTGTGAGCTAGAGGGTGGCACGCATATTGGGGTTAGGCACATTATCCGAGCCTTATAGGGTGAAGCCTGTGAACTCCGAGGAGATGGAGTCTTTGGGCCAGGAAGAGGCCACATTGGAGGTGGGTTCTTTGACTGAGCACTGCAGCATAACGGTCTTGCCGATTGACGACTACGACCTAATACTCGGAATGGAATTCTTCATCAAGAGCAAGGTCGTGGTCATGCCTCATCGGAGGGGCATCTTGATCCGGAGAGGTAGGCGTCCATACTTCGTTCCAGTGGAGGGATGGCGTAGGACGGTGAAGAGACAGGGCAAGGGAGTGCCCCACCATCAGATTTGAGGTTGCGCGGCAACCTCGCGCCTAGGCAACACATGGGAGAGCCTAGGCACAGAGGCCTGTGGCAGGAGGCGGTAGGCGGGATGGCTCGGCGAGTGGGCTATCCGATCGAGGAGGCATTAGGGGGTGCGCATGGCAGGTGGCCGCATTGGGACTTGGGAGAATTTTGACCAGGAGGGCCAAGATGTGTAGTGACGAGGTGTACCAGGAGGGCGCACGACGCAACGACATGGAGCTTCGGTATGACTCGATGAGGGCGTCGAGATTCAGGCGGGGGAAGAAATGTCACAGCCCAGCCCAAGCGGAGGATGCACGCGCATGGCCCAGCTGGGCGCACAGCCCTTGCGCGGCCCGGCTGGGCGCAAGGCCCAGACGGCCGCCTGGCTCAGCAAGGCACGTGACCTGGACCGCCAAGGCTGATGGCCAGCCTGGCAAGCATGGCCAGGCTGGCGCAGCTAGCGTGGCATGGCCATTGGGCAGGCCCGCCCAGCATGCCCAAAAGAGAGGCCATCATATTTTCTTAGAGGGGATTTGAGGTGGTGGTTTGAGCTGAGATCTTGGCCTTTGATTGTTCCATCTAACGGCCAAGATGGAGTCCTATTTGGAGGAGAATTTTGGGCAGCGCTATTTGGGATTATCCACCACCTTGCATGTGGAGCACCGTATTTCTTTTAGGAGTCTTGGGCGGTGGATTGTGGAGAAATCTCAGCCCTCCATCTCTTTATCCAATAGCCAAGGGAATAATGCACAAAAGGAGGAGTCTTTGGACGGTGGCTTTTGGAGAGATCTTGGCCATCATCTAATGGCCAAGATTGAGTCCTAATTGGCAAGGACTCTAAGGCGGTGAAAAGAGATGGGCTTCATACGTTTTCTACATAGCAAGGGATGCTGTTTTGCAACTATAAAGGAGAGGGGGCAGTGGGTCTTCGAGGCATCGGAGAGCAATCAAGAGAGCAGATCAAGAGATCAGTTCAGAGGAGATCCGATCAGAGTGATCAAGGCATCCGAGAGGAGCTCCAGTGTAGCTAGCAACGACCAGTGGAGGCACGTGAGGTTGGCGAGCAACCTGATCAGTGAAGATCGAGGTGCGCGAGGGTCTAAGTTAGGCGAACTTAGTCGTTGATGGGATGTGGCCGAGACGCACAGGCAGTACGCGTGCGTGTACGAGGCATCCAGGTCAGTTCTTGTCAAGTGAGGTTGGGGTGGGCACTTTGTGTGATCTTTGTTAGGGACAGAGAGGAGTGTCTTTGTAGCCTTTAGGCAACCTCGTTATTTTCAAATTACGTAGTGAAGAGTTCTTTAGTTGGAAAGGCTGTGCTTCTCGTATATTGTTGTATTTGTCGGGGACTTGTCTTTGGAGGTTTTATTTTATTATTGTGGGGTCTAGGCTGGTTAGGAAAGGGATCTTCTAACGCCATCACTAGTAGATGCAAGGATCTAGTAGCCATAGGGAGCGCTTGCACGTGCCGATCGAAAGTCTGGTGACATAAAACCCCATAAGGACCCTTTTTACGGTTATACGTTTGATTCAAACTTTTCGGATCAACAAAATGGAACTTCTTTAAGATACCCAAAAAAATTTTAATTGAGAACTTTCTCAAAAATATTAAGAATTCTTCTTCATCAATAGAAGATAGATAACATTATAAATCCTATATTCGATTGATCTAATCAAAAAAAAAAATTGTATAACTAATTCCATGAAACCAGAAAAAATTACGACCAACCCATTCGCACATAATTCTTCAACATGAAAATATCAAAAACATACACCATAATGCATGAGTGCCTACCTAATCATATAATGATTATCATATAATCAATTATTAAATTAATAGAGGTATAGCCTGCTCTAATACCAATTATTGGTCATCTCAAAACGATTTTAAGATATTTGCAGAAGTTAGATAAGGATCAAATCGCATATCTTCAAACATTTTGTTTAGTGATCTATACTCATATTAATTTAATAATAAAAATAATAAGAAGATTAAGAAATTGACCTTTCGTCGAATGTCTTGAACTTTGCTAATGCCACCTGTGAATAACCAAATCCTTTGGATCACCACGGATCTTTCCAAACGTTCACCAAATTTTGATGAACACGAACGAGTGGGCATTTCTGATTTGGGTTGAGATCACACAACTAAATTTTTATTCACTTTATATTCTCAACATATGAGAAAAAGTCAAGACAAAGGAGAAAACTCTATGTGGAATCTTATATACTATGAGAATAATAACTACCATATCTTTTTAATTAATTAATTAATTAAAATTTAAAGATAACTTTCAACTCTTGAAGATTACTTTAACGTGGGGTGATATGAGAGAGAGAGAAAATCTTTTCCATAATCCCATATCTCTATCCAACAACCCATTGTTAGTTTCTTTGATATCTTTATCGTGGGATGATATCAAAGAGAGAAAATCTCTCCGATAATCTTATATATTTCTTCAACAATAAAATAACTTCCATATAGACCCTCCTTATGGAACATGCCTACATTGTGTTCCCTAGCACACCGTATAATTTTTATTTTAAAATAATTTTAAATTTATTTTTAAATAATCATATTATTTAAAATAGAAATTAATCCAATTAATTTCTATGTAAAAATTAATTTAAAATTTTTAATTTTAAAGTAATAATTCAAACCAACAAATCATAAAGTTTACATAATTTAATGGAGCCATCCAGAGGAACTATGGACATTATAATTTTAAGCTCTAATAATTTTGGCATTCAATTAACACCTTAATTAAAATATCAAAATTATTATTTTTAAATTACTCCACTAAAAATTTGAAACTGCATTCTCAAAATTATAAAATTAATTATATTAAAAAAGATTTAAATTATCCATTGATATAGTCACTACATATAAATCAATCCTCCATAAACGGTTCATAATTAAAGCTAGGTATTTTTCATTAACCTCTTTAATTATATCCTTATCCATAAGTATCATTGATTCTATAATGAATAATATATTTATGATCTAATCATAAATTGAGCGCTTTATTATTCAAGCCTCGAATCAATAGGAACCGTCCATCTGACTTCTTTGTGAAGAAATAGATTTTATCTTATATATTAATATTTTGGCTACTTATGTTATTATATTTTTTATACCATAAATTTGACATTATATTTCTGTGTGATATGTCAAAAAATATAATATAATAAATAGGAGTCTATTAATTACTCAGAATTAAGATTGATTTATATATTATTATCATTGATTGATTTTTAATGCTATATTTTAATAATGAAATTTATTAAAGATTCATAATTAATTGTGTTTTAGTTCTATATAATAAAATTATATAAAGCGTTTTCATTTCGTTAATCTCATTATCAACAATCCGGATAAGATCATTTTTGGCACAGATTCGGCTACCTAATTGATAAGACTGAGTCTAGAGTTATATTCTATGTCTTTAAGATAATTTTGTCCTGCAATGGTGCTTATGGTCTGTATGACGATTATCTCCCAGTATACAACAATCTTCTTTTGATGAATGCAGCACTACAATTCATCAAAAATTCAAACCAAGAATGCATCTTTCTTTTTCTACGCACTATTGCTATACTACCCTTAGTAGAGTATGCAAATGCCTAAGAGAGGAAAGGACTTTTGGATTGAATGAATCAAATGCAAGTCTAGGGGTCCATTTATAGCCTTAAGGTGCCTTTTGAAAGCATCCTTATGGGTTTAAATTTTATTGATTTGATTTAAAAGGAAACGATCAAGAGGCATGTGTGAAGGGACTTATCAGGCCTTGATAAGCCACTTGATCGGATATGATCAAGAGACTTAACGAAAGGTGCTTTTAACCGCTTATGATATGCCTCTTGATCGGATAAAGAAGAAGGGGGCCGCTTCTTATATGCCTCTTGATCGGATAAAGGAGAGGAGGCTTTATCGGATTCTGAAATGCCATATCATGATTTTTTTATTTCAGCAATTGGGTGTGTATATCAGCCGATCGAGTGCGTGCAGATTGATCACACTGCCATGATCGCGATTGTGATTGATCAATGCATCTCAGTGTTCGATCTTGACCCTTCATCTTATTGATCTTTGGATTCAATCTCGTCCTTTTATCTGATCGACCAACGATGATCTCAAGCGTTTGATCTTGACCGTTTAACCGATAGATCAACTAATCCATGATCATCCGATAAACACCGCTCTGATCAATGATCATCCAAGTCGTCGTTTGATCTTAGTCCCTCATTTTAATTCGATCAGTCTTCACTATTGGATCCTCATGATCTAAAAAAAATTTAAAGCCCCTCAAGATGATGCGCACGTGCAAAGTGCGCCTATAAAGTATCCATTGCATTCTTTGCACATGCGCATGCGCGAGGATGATGTCATCCTCAAGCTCTCCACTTATGGTGAGCTTAAGGAACTTAAGCTTCAAGAAAGAGGTTTTCATATAAGTAAACATTCCTTTCTTAATTTTTTCAATGTGAAACTAAATATTCTCACAATTTTTCATTTATATACATAGGAAGGTAATGGGCTTTCAAGGCTCATTTAGGTATTCCAGGCCTATTAGCCCATTACCCAACAATCGTTTCATTCAGAATGTAATGAACCGCGCTAGTAATTTTAAATTAAAGATCCTAACTTTAATCTATAATTACAGATAGATTTAGATTATTTTACTTTAAATATTATCCTCTATATATAATACTTATGCAATATTTAAAGTCACATTTAAATGATCCAAAAATTTTGATATTTATAAAGCATCAAAATATGCATGCAAAAATAATATTAAAAATTTCTTAAATTAATCAGTAAAATAATAAATATCATTTGTTTATGAGCACATATCCCAACATGAGTGGTACAGGTAACTCAGGTTTGATTGACATAAATTGTTTAAGATTCTAGTCCAAACTAGTCCAAGTAATTATGATTCCTGTGCATGCAGTGACACATTGATCTTAGTGGTACATGATTTAGGCGTAAGAATGGTTGAGATTATGCATGAAATCATTAAGACATGATTGTACCTGGATTGGTAAATGCTCTTCTTGTCATCTTGGTGATTTCTCCATGTCACTAAGGAACTAAATCATACATGTTGGAAGTATCTTTATTATCATATTGATGAAATCATCTCTTATCTTCATTTGCACCAGTTAAATACACATTACATAATAACAAACGTTTGTTGCAGAATCCTAAAATCTAGAGCAAAACTGCTTCCTAATTCTAAGGTATAGCTATTTCGAATAGTGTATAGATAAAGAGATTGAGAGGTTGTTACAAACTGTACAATCATTTGAATTAATTCAAAATAGAGAAACTGAGAGGCTATTATAATCTATTGAGAGAGGTTGTTGGAATTTGGTGCAATCCATTGAGTGAGGTGAAGAGGCTTGATGAGTGCATCTGCAATTTGGTCTGCTGAGGATACATTGCAACATGGAGGACTCCATTTTGTACTTGATCCTGGATGAAGTGATAATCGATGACTACATGTTTCATTCTGGAGTGAAACACGGGATTGAAGCAGAGTTGGGTAGCTCCAACATTGTCAAAGTATAAGATAGGACATCAGGGGAGTTGAACACCAAGATCGGTTAGAAGAAAGCAAAGCCAGTTGAGTTCTGCTACAGCGTTTGCTACTGATCAGTATTCTACATTAGTTGAAGATCGGGCAATAGTTTTTTGCTTTTTAGAACTCCATGAGACAGGATTGTGACCAAGGTAGATGACATAGGCGCTCGTAGAGGAGAAATCATCTTTATCACCTGCCTAGTCGGCGTTTAAATATGCATGGAGATTCAATGGAGAGTTGTGATGTATTCGGAGACCTTCATTGATAGTACCACATAGATAGTGTAACATGCATTTAACAAAGCTCCAATGGTCAGTTGTTGGAGCGTGCATGTACTGAGAGAGCTTATTAATCACAAATGCAAGGTTTGGTCTAGTAAGCAATAGGTATTGAAGGCTGCAAACTATTGTTCTGTACCCAGTAGGATCAAGTAAAGTAGTGCCTAATTTTGACAAAGGTGGGCTAGTTGGAAGAGGATTGAGCATAGGTTTGGCATCTGTCATATGAGTTTGAGCGAGAATATCCAACATATAATGCCTCTGGGATAGTAAAAAATTATGCTAATTGAGAATTACCTCCACGCCCAGAAAATAAGAGAGCTAGAGGTGGGTGAAGCGTGAATTGGTATAAGTTGAAATGAAGGGCATCTTTTGGCAGTGTGACCCTGAATTCTGCAAATTTGGCAGTGACCAAGATATGGCTTGGGAGGATGGTGAGAGTCCTGTGATGAATGAGGTCTTAGAGTGGTTACAGCAGGTAATCGGTTGTTGGGGTTGGGAGGTGGGTGCTAGTTGGTGCTGGTATTGCATGGAGGTTGAGAGGGATGCCATTTTTTACTGTTGGTTCTGAATGTGGGATTTGTTGTAGTAGAAAAATGATATGGCTCAAGAGGGATACTTTGAAGAGAGGCCTCAAAATTAAGGAGTTTTTCAGGTAGTTCATCAAAGGTGATGGAGGTATCTCTGGCCTGGACAACATGAACTAATTCTTTGTACTCATCACTAAGACCATCTAGGATTTTGTCCATGATTTCTTCGTCATCAAGGGAAGCGCCAAGAAGAGCAAGGTCATCTGTTCTAGTTTTGATAGTTTGCATAAACTCAGTGATGCTAAGAGAGCCTTTGGTGATGTTTTTGAGTTGGTTTTTGATCTGTTTGATGCGGCCATGAGAGGCTTTTGCATATGTGTTGGCAAGAATGGTCCAAGCTTTGCTAGATGTGATGGCTTGAGCTATGAAGGGAGTAATGGTGGGTGAAATGGAGCCAATAATAGCATTGAGAATCAGATGGTCCTGTCGGATCCATAAAATGTAATGGGGATTTGGTTTGGTGATATTGGCTTGTGTCATAGTAGCTGGGGAACAAGGTTTTGAGTCATCAATATAGCCAATGAATAAGGTTTGAAACTGTAGTTTTCAGGAGAGGTAATTGCTAGAGTTGAGTTTGAGAGGAGCTTGAGCAGCAACTTGACGCCGATGAGAGTCTGGTTTGCTGCATTGGTATTGAGAATAGTTGCAGGGTCATAGTTGGTAGCCATGAGTGCTGACATACACGAGAAAGAAATGAGAAATGAAAGATGGATCGGTTTAGAGCTCTGATATCATATCAAATTGATGAAATCAACTCTCTATCCTGCATCTTCATTTTGCATTAGTTAAATACACATTACATGATAACAAACGTATGTTACATAATCCTAAAATCTAGAGCAGTTAAAATTGCTTCCTAATTCTAAGGTATAGCCATTTTGAATAGCGTATAGATAGAGAGATTGAGAGGTTGTTACAAGCTGTACAATCATTTAAATTAATTCAAAATAGAGAAACAAAGTGGCTGTTGTAATCTATTGAGAGAGGTTGTTGAAATCTAATGCAATCCATTGAGTGATGATATTTATCAGGTCTTCTAGTATGTGTAATAAATACCCACCTTCATCTGCTGACTTAATTAACCTATTAGCAAGCTCAAATTGTATAGCCATAAAAAATTTAAGTATCAGTTAATTGATAGTCGATGAATTTGAGTTATAAACTCTTCAATTTTTTTTAATCCGATGTGAAGCTATTTTTGGGGTATTACAATCTTTCTTCTTATCAAGCGACATTTTCGTTAAATACCTAAATAAAATTTACCTCGAGTTGAATTATTGGTATTACAAGGATAGCTCTACATTATAACGAGACTCTATTACCATTTTATGGATAGTTCTTTTCTCTCATTCACTAACTTTCGTATACTCGAATCGGTTTTGATACCATTTATAACGCTTTAAACTTATCTTTGATCCAATTAACCTATTAGCAAGTCGAAACTATGTAACTATAAAAATGTGTGTACAAGTTAATTAATAGTAGAAGAACTTGAGTTATAAGTTCTTTAAACTTTTTTTTTTCAATCCGATGTAGCGCTATTTTTGAAGTATTACAATATGATAATGGATAAAGATATACATAAGTGTGGCATGAGCAAGAGGACAAGTTACTGAATATTATATAAATATGCCTAAGACTCAAGGGTCAAATGTAGAAATTTTCAAGAATGACATATGTGGGATTTTAGAACACCAATATAGAAATAAAATTAAATTTCATTATCATACATGTTTTGTATCATGATTTATATAAGGACTATATAAACCAAAAATGTTTTAACTTAAATCTTCCTCTTCTTGTTCTTCTTACAGGTGGTATTCTTGATTAAAAACAATTAATAGCATATATAAAAAGAGAATGGAAGACCTAACCTATATACAGTAAAATCCTAAAAGACCCTTCCATCATTAGTTTTTATTGGATATTCTTGATAGAAAAAACTAATAGCAGATATAAAAAGAGAAGGAAGGACCTAGCCTATTTACCATAAAATCCTAATAGATCCTTGCATCATAAGTTTTTATTTAGGCTTTGGTTCATACAAACCATCAACTATATAACCTAACAAAGGTGCTCTCAAGCTGGAACTCATATGGAACACAAATATTTCAATAGCAGGCTCATCCCACTTGTATTATTAATCCATTAATGGGCTCATTCTATTTACATCATTAGACCAAATTTGTTTATCTAATTTTATACATTTAAAATCAATAATAATTAATGATAACCTATGTATGGAAATAAAATTCTTCAAAAACTTTTAAGAGAACATGCCATGATTGTGCTTTCCTAAATGGAGCAGAGTTGAGAAGCAGATTTATATAGCCGACACCATGTAATTGAAAAAAAGCTTAGATGAGTTGAGTAGAGTAGTATGCCATGACCATGCTTCACGAGATGAGCTTTATTGAGCTGGCTTTATGAGGTAGGAAAATACTTGCTACACCAAAGGATGGTACAATATATAAGCATCGGGTGCGTGGATTGGCCGTACGCCCATGCCATCATCCGTGCCAAGACTAAATGGACCTTGTCGCATACCATATGCATAGTGGTACCCATGCGTGACCAATCTGCGCGCTCAATGAGCGAAGACGGTGTAGCAAATCTTTTCCTTACGAGGTAATCCAAACTATCTTGATTGTTGGAGAGCTAGGATGGTGTTCTTAGCTTGGCTATGGAAGTGCCCTCTGCCTTGCAGGCTGGACATGACCCACTAAAGCCCAGCCCAAAAATTCAGGATAGGGCTTGTACATGGGGCCTGGGCAATTCAATTTTGTTAGGTGGAGAGGGAACATCTATCCATCAACAAGTTGAACCAGAAATTTATATAAAAAATACCAGACAAAAAAAAAAAAAAAAAAAAAGAAGAGGCTGCCTGTTCATCGTTATGGCAAGTATCCGTCCGTTGCCTGGATCTTTTCTAATGGCCAAGGTTCGGTAGATGTGGGTGATCATGCACTTGGGTAAGGCAATGAGTAGAACCCAAGCAGCTCGGAGACAAGGATGTGATGAGAAAGTTGAGGTGGTCGCGAGCTTCAGCCCTTGCCACGCTGCTTGATGCTCGATCGGCCATGCTCACAGTTCTATTAATTTACAAGGCTGAGATCCCGCTGCATCCAAAGGATTTCCACCATGATCTCTGGTCTTACGAAGAACCCAGTACCACAACAGGCATCGCCTCGAATAGAGCCGTCAAAGTTGAGCTTTAGGTACCGAACCAGGTTTAGGGGCCATGGTGGTTATAAGAAATATTTTTCACAAACCTTATATCCATTTATACCCGCTGAATACTTTCTCCTAAAGTTCTTCATTCTCTTCTGGCCCCTCCTTTAGAAAGGGATGACAGCGTCCTATCAAGATTGGAATTCGTCTTCTACGCGAATTAGAAAACATGCAACGATGAACTTTTGGAAGGAAACCGTATCTCCTCCAGTTCTTGCTGCCGAGTGCACTGCCTCCTGCGATCAAACTTATTATCCACCGAGGTCATTCGGCTGTCCCTCCTTCGTATGGAGGTTTTGAACAGAATAGCTGCGGAACAGGAGTTTGTATTATGCTTTGTTAGCTATGAGGCTGAGGTTTTGGCCATGAATATTGATGGGTTAATATTTTAGTATAATTCTGATATTATATTTTATATTGAACTTCTGTGGTATATTGAAATAATATTACATTTTGATATAAATTTTTTCATATCCTTATTACTATGCAAGAGACGCGATGATCTTCCTGTTATCCGATAATCCGACAAGATGGCGCAAGCGTTTGGTAAACCAGCTAATAAATGCACGAGAGCCTCCTTCATCGCAATACCAGTTGTCCTCAGTTTGGTGGTGGCAACACAGATCGCTCCCACGCATCCATTCCTCAAATCAGCTATCACGGCCGTCGACTCATAAACATGGGAACGACCCTTTTGTCACAATCAAGGCAGCACAGGAACTCCAAATGACAGGACCAGCGTCACCACAGGCTCCAGCATTTAGAACAATTCAATATATATATATATATATATATATATATATATATATATATATATATATATATATATATAGATTGATCCTAAGATCGATCGCATTCAATGCATAGATTAAAAAAAAAAAAAAACATGATAAATTAAAAAAATAAGATATAATAAAAATTACTGGCTCTACTGCCATAAACGTCAGTTTTCCTCTTTGCATTACGCATGCGTCGGACGTGTTATCAATTGGAGATTGAGCGACCAGTCGTTTGATTTGATGATACCTCCGCCCTCTCCCGTTTCGGTTTCGTATTGGCCTGGTTTCGGTTTAGTCTATTTGGATTAGGGCCAACAGCCATAGCCGGTATCTCATTCAGCTGATGACCAACAGCTGTCTAACTGCGGAAGCGATATAACTACGTCCGCAACCAGGCCAGATGAAGGACGGGACCAGCATGATTCGGACCACACTGTCACTAGTCGCTCTACGCGGGGCCACAGAACACGTACGAATATAGATAACTTTTTTTTTTTTAAGGTACGTAGATCACTCACGAGTCACGAGCACTTACTGCGCCCAGCCCGGCTCGTGCTACCGTCAGTCGATTCAAAATATATCTGCCATTGGGGTCCCACCGAAATGCGTTAAAAAAAAAAAAAAAACTTAACTCAGTCTAATGAATATGATATGATCTTATTTTATTTTTTTCCACTTAAACAGGATACTCTTTCCTGTCTTTCTCCTTTAGAAATTTTTAAAATAAACTTTTGAAAGACGCGCCACGCGAACTTTCTCTGATTTCGAAGCGACGTGCCGGCAGTCCACCGCTGCCGCACTGCACCGCTCTCAAAGCCGTGTCCCACAACAGACAACACGCCGCGGGTCTACCACCGCATCCGGCATCTCCCCACTCCATCGCCTTCCCCCATTTTACCCAAAAGAGCAAAAAGAACAGCTTAAAAAAAGTTCAGAAGCTTAGACGCCTTCTTTTAAGTACAGTTACAATGCAACCATAGGTCCATAGCTGGACATTACATCAACGCATCCACACCATACCTTATCCTTGCTAGAAAGTAGAAACTAGAAACATAGAGACCAAGAGCAACAACTAGTTCCTAACAATAGCTTATAGGGAGATCACATATATATTATATATCAGTGACAGAAGATGACCTTGAGCTCTTTGGGAGACTCGCAGTCATGGGTGAGCGAAGGGCTGTCATGAGCGTACGTGAACGTAGCCGGGCACGAGTGCTTGAAGAACTCCGAGTACGTCGACGCACGGCAAGTGCGAGGGCTGTTGTACTTGTTCCGGCAGCACAGCTCATCGGTCCCGAAGGCCGCGCACCCACTCTTGCACCCAACCACGTGGCCACCCGCCGGGGCCCGCACCTGGAGCACGTCAGGACACGTGGCGAGGAGGTCGGTGCGGCAGCCGACGACGGGGCACTGGCCCTTGCCCTCGTGGGGGGTAACGGTCATGCCCACGTTGAAGCCGTCGACGAGGCTGACGCCGTACGAGGTGAGGTCGCGGTGGCCGCCGTGGTGGAGGGTGATCTGGGCGAGGGTGGCGGGGGCAGCGCCGCCGAGGCCGCTGCATTCGAGGCGAGCGCCGCAGTCGCCGGTGGCGCAGGAGAAGCGGCCGCCGGAGAAGGTGCAGCCGGTTCGGGCCCAGATGCGGCCGGACCAGTGGTAGTCCGGGGCCGGGAAGGAGCGGTGGGTCAGAGTCGTGAGGGCGAAGCCGCCCTTCTCCAGCACGTCGTGGCCGGAGTTGGGCTGGATGGCCGGCCACACCGTAAAGGGGCAGTTGTTGACCATGGTCAACGTCATGGCCGCCGATCGCTGTACGACGATAAGCAAGAAGAAAGAGCAGAAGGTTAACGAGATGAGTAGAGAGCTCAAAGAACGAGTAGAGGAAGCCATGGCTACTAAGAGTTAGTGCGCCTTCGCGGCTGGCAATGGTGAGCTAAGGGAAAGATTTATAGGCGATTAGAGGGGCTTTTTGGACTTGTGGGGAAGGCAACGGCATCGACGTCGGTAGTCTGGTGGTCCGGCGGTGCATTTAAAGGTGGCTTGACTTCTTTGACTCGTTGTTTTTATTTTCATTTTCTGAACTCGGAAGCGTTCGATGGGGAGCTTATTGTGTTCCAGCGGATGAAAGCGTCGCGACCGGGGCTCGTATTTTGAGGAGGACGGGTCGCTGTAGTTTTCTTTCTTTTGAAAAGCTCTTTTAATGCATCGCTTATCCAGTGGCCGAGTTTGGCCGTGGTTTGGTGGCAATGATGTTTCCCGTACGCGAACTGTGGTCCGTGGGCGAAGGGAAGCAATGGTCAGCAGGAGTTATCACCCACTGGCACGATGATTCCTTGACTAACTTTTAAAAGGCTAGCTAGTGGAGAAACGAGGTGGAGACGTAAACTGTAGCCGTATAGGTGTGTTCAAGAAATTTCAGAGAGCTGAAGGCGGATTTAATTAAGTGCACAGAAATCAAGAACGCGGCCATAAACGAACGAAAGAAGCTGAGACAAGAAAAAGTAAACAGGAAAAAAAATGTCCATCTGACGCAGGCAGCGGATGAGGATGCCGGGCTTGCCGATGCCTCGACTGCCGTAAAAAACGAAGGACGATCACGTGGTTACAGTATCCGTTCTTGGCGCTGGCCCACAGGTTGAGGTTGCCCGAACACTACAGTATTTTTGGCTTTTAGAGAGAGAGAGAGAGAGAGAGAGAGATATATATATATATATATATATATATATATATATATATATATATACATATAATAAATTTTAAAATTTATTGATGAAAATGAATAGTTGCAATGAATACAAAAATTTATTATTAAAAATTTATAAATAATTAAGAAAAACTTTTTATAACAAATATTTTTTGTAGTGATTAAAAATATTTATTGCTAAATATTTTAGCACTACATAATATTTATTTTACGAAAAAAATTTTAGCACAAAAATTTTTAGCAACGAATTATTATTTCTGCTATGAATAAATTCATTGTTAAAACTTTGATTATTAGTAATAAATTTTAATTCATTACAAAAGTTTTTTTTAAAAAAAATAAAAATAATATATTCAGCAATGAATATTTTATTTTTTGTAACAAATATTTAATATAAATAAAAGTTAATTAAAAAAAGTTAATTAAAAGAATAGTCCTAGCTGCCTCTTTTTTTCATCTACACCTTATGCGAGTGCAAGGAAGAAGAAAGGTTAAACCCTATTTCTAAGCTGCCTGATAGGAGGACTTCATCGCCATCATTGTTGACCCAGGTATGCATCTTTTAACCAAACTCTAGTTAAAGAGAGAAGAGGGAAATTGAGCTGAGTTATCTTGTTTTTCTTCTACCCTAGTTTTCGTTTAAAACAACCCTAACCCTAAGGAAACAGCGAGCTCCCGACGGGGGAGGGAGGGGGGCCAACGAACTCCAGGGAAACAGGGAGTCGGCGATCACGAGGGAAACATGGAGCGGTCGCGGCTCCCTCGCGAGCGTCGACTCCTGACCGGAGCGATGGGGGGGGGGGGAGGGAGGGGGGGGAGAACAGGGAGTCGACGGTCACGAGGGAAACAGGGAGCGATCGCAGCTCCCTTGCGAGCGTCGACTCTCGATCGAAGCGGTGGGGGGGGGGAATAGGGAGCAGCGAGGGGGAAACAGGAGTCGATGGAGTTGACTCCCGATCGGAGCGGGGGGGAGAATAGGGAGCGAAGGGGGGGGGGGAGAACTGGGATTCGATGGTCGCGAGGGAAATAGGGAGCGGTCGCGGATCCCTCGCAAGCGTCGATTCCCGACCGGACCGGTGGGGGGGGGGGCAAACAGGGAGCAGTGGGGAAACAGAGAGTCGACAGAGTCCATCGACGGTCACAGCGGGCCTACCGGAGCGGTGGGGGGGGAATAGGGAGCATGGGGAACAACGAGTGGGCCGATCGGAGCGGTGGGGGGTGACAGGGAGCTGGGGGGGTGGGTCGACCGGAGCGGTGGGGGTTGACAGGGAGGGGGGGGAACAGAGAGCGGACGAGTGACAGGGAGCGGGGATGGAGTCAAGCATGGTGACATGGAGCGCGGGGGGGGGGGGGGGGCGACCGAAGTTGGGGGGAGGAACAAAGAGCGGGCGAGTGACAGGGAGTGGGGATGGAGTCGAGCATGGTGACAGGGAGCTGGGGGGGGGGGAACAGAGAGCGAGCGGGTGACAGGTAGCGGGGATGGAGTCGAGCATGGTGAGAGGCATCGACTCGAGCATGGTGACGGGAACGGGGGGGGGGGGGGGAGGAACAGGGAGTAGGGGGCTGGCCAATCGGAGCGGTGGGGGGTGGGGGGGGGAACAGGGAGCGAGGGGCGGGCCGACCGAAGTGGTGGGGGGTGGGGGGGGGGGAACAGGGAGTCGATGGAGTCGAGCATGGTGACAGGGAGCGGGGAGCGAGGGGGGGGGGGGGGGAACAGGGACTCGATGGGTCAATGGAGTCAAGCATGGTGATAGGGAGCGGGAAGGGGGGGGACAGGGAGTCGATGGAGTCGAGCATGGTGACGGGAAGGGGGGGGACAGGGGGGAGTCGAGCATGGTGACAGGGAGAGAAGGGAGTAGACGGTTTAGGAATATGGGAAAAATCAGGCTAGTCTGGCACACAAACAAAGAAATACGAAAAAACATAATTCAATAGAGCTGCATATTTTCATGTGTTCACTTTGAATCTAATAAATAGGTTTTCATGTATTCACTTGTCATTATTAACTTATAAGAGTTTAAGTTAATATTGAGTGATCCAATTAGAGGGATGATTTAGATACGCTGCAAACCTTGACTTCCATTTCCCGAAAAGCTCATGTCTTTCGACCCTTTAAGCAATGTTGTTCCACACTGATACGTTCCTTGTTCTCCCTCGGGAGAGTCACATCTATGTTTAGGAGAGGGAAAAGAAACCTAAACTAGCATAGCCCAGATGAAAAATCAGGCTTGGCACTTGTCTAGGGGCTCAAAGTGTGCTTGTCTTAGTAGCAGATCGTCCTATAAAGCATTAGTGGAGTACTTATGTTTTAACCATACATATGTGTAGGCGTATGTGTTAGTATGCAACAACATGGGGATACCATAACTAGAAGAAAATTTAATTGTTAATAATGAACTATCACTTAGAAAATGATTTGAAAAGTTTCTGCCTATACAACAAGAAGTTACACGATACAAAATGTTGATGGTGTTGAGGTAGATTTTAATAAAGGCAAAACATCCCAAGACATTGATCAGCCATGATTTTCTCATGGTAAATATCAGCACCATCCAAGATGTATCCAGTTAATACACAGGTAAATATGCAAGTTATTTTAATACATTACTATGTATTACTTGATTGTGATAAGAAATCAAGTGTATTGTTTTAATATGAAATTGTGCCACCTACGGTTTGCTATGTTCTGACATGATATGATATGTTTTGACATGATATATATATTTTGATATGATATGATATGATATGACAATGTCAATATATGATATAATGACATGGTGACATGATGGCATATAAATATGAAACTAGTAATTGAATTGTTCAGTTGGATTGATATCCTGCAAAATGGATCGCAGTTGGATTCACAAAAAATCATATGTCACAACGTTTCAAGGATGGAGTTATCCAATTCCTAGACGTAGCATGTAACTGCTTGAATTCAAATGGTGAAACATTATGTCCTTGCCGCAAATGTGCAAATATACTCATGCGAACCTTGATTGCCATTCGAGCTCACATTTGTACTTATGGTTTCTCTCAACTTATATCATTTGGAATAAACATGGCGAGCTTGGACATGTAGCAGTAGAATATTCTAACTCATCCTCAGAATCTGAAGGCATCGAAGCAGCAATTCATGATGCAGTTGGGCCAAACTATGTCCATATGGAGAATGCAACCAATGTTGCTTTTGAGGAGATGAACGATGGTGATCAGAGAATGTATGATAAGATGTTCGAAGAACTTAATTGTGGGTTGTATGAAGAGTGCACAAAATTCTCCTCTTTGGAGTTTATAATTAAACTCATGCATATAAAAGTCTTAAACAATTGGTCTGACCACTCGTTTAATATGCTTTTGGAACTATTACGGATGCATTTCCCACAAATAATCGGTTGCCAAGAAAGTTAGGGGAAATGAAGCGTTTGTTGGTTAATGTAGGCTTGGGTTATCAAACTTATGATGTGTGCAAATATGATTGTTTTGTATTCATGGGTGAAGATGCTGGAAAAGAAGAATGTCCTATGGGTCATGAACCTCGTTATGTACGTAAGAATGAGAAAATGAAGGTGCCTCACAAAAGACTATTTCACTTTCCAATTACTCCTAGATTGAAGAGGTTGTTTGCTTCACGAAAGACTGCAAAAGACATGCGTTGGCATCATGAGTGTCATGATGATGATGGAGACTTGTTTCATCCATCCGATGCTGAAGCATGGAAGCATGTCGACAACTTGTATCCTGACTTTGCAGCTGATTGCCAGAATGTACGACTAGCTCTGATGGTTTTAATCCGTTTAGTCAGATAAGTAGTAAATATAGTGTTTGGCCAGTCATTTTAACACCATACCATATACCAACATGGAAGCTTATGAAACAATCTTTCACGTTTCTGAGTTTGCTAATTCCTGGACCTAAATCTCCAGGAAAGGACTTTGATGTTTTTATGTGTCCTTTGATTAAGGAGTTGAAGGAGTTATGGGATGTTGGAGTAACGACTTATGATGCATACAAAAAAGAGATCTTCAACCTCCATGCCATGGTTATATGGACTATCAGTGATTTTTCTGCTCTAGCTTATTTGTCAGGGTGGTCAACTAGTGGGTACAAGGCTTGTCTTATTTGTGGTGATGACACACCATAGTTGGCATTACTTGCAAATGATACTACATTGGTGCTTGTCGTTGGTTGGGACCAAATCATAGGTGGCGCAATAGCAAAGAATTTGATGGGTTTCCAGAAACTCGTGATCCACCAGTTGAACTCTCTGGGAAGGAGATTGTTTCTCGATTAAACAACTTACATCGCTGTTACCCAGGAAAAACACCCAAACAATCCAGATAGGAAGAGAAAGCGAACAGAGGCAGAGTCCAACTGGATGAAGAAGAGTATATTGTTTGAGCCACCATATTGGTCCAAGCTACTATTATGGCACAACTTGGATGTCATGCATATTGAAAAAAGCGTGTGTGATAACATCCTTGGAACACTTCTTAACATTCCTAAAAAGACAAAAGACAATAAGAATGCTCGTAAAGACTTGAAAAATATGGGCATACGCAAGGAGTTATGGTTGGTGCGATGACCTTCAAGACCTAATGCATTGCCACAAGCTTCATTTGTTTTGACTAAGTCCGAGAAAGACAAGTTCTTTGAGTTCATGAGGGACATCAAACTTTCCGATGGGTATGCTTCCAATATCAAGCATTATTTTACTGAAGATAAGAAGTTATTTGTCTGAAATTTATTGTTATGGACTTGATATTCCTTGGAATTATTGGAATTGCTTTGGAAATATTGGATATGCAAGTTTATTTTTGAAATGGATTGAAATTGTTAATATGTTGAGATTTCTTGATATGTAATCGCTAATTTAATTTTCTTCTAGGATGATTAGGATATTGATCTGACAGATAAAAGGATAAGAGACATTATTGATATGCAATTAAACGAGACTTGGAAGCAACAAAAGCACAGGTTTTATGCTTGGTACTTGCAAAGGAGATGGACAAGCTCTCAGATGCAGATGCTTACGCAAAGCCCCATCCATATTGTAAACCTGAAGATTGAAAGTTCTTAGTCAAAAATTGGAGGTCCAAAGAATGGCAGGTATGATTATTTGATTACATTGTTTTATTGAGTCATGAATTTCTTATGTGTTCATCATTTGCTAGATTTTTATGCTCCAAAGTTATTAGTTATTTCCTTTCTTATTATAGAAAAGGCGAGTGAAGAATATTAAGAACCTCTGCAATAGAAAGACAAAGACTAAGAATGGATCAGTGACAATAGCAAACCATCATGTTCATCGTAATAGGAATGTCGCTGTTGATAATATCAAAAGTTTGAAGGAGCTTCGTCATGACAAGAAGATGGACAAGTGGACATCCGACATATGTCGAGACCAATATGTAAGTATTTAATTCTAACCTATGATGTTTTATCCATATTATTGTTGTGAAAATGATATCTTTTTTTTTATTTCATATTTTCCTCTGATAGGCCCAGATGATGACATATAAGAATGACTCAGAAAACCAGCTCACTGACCTTCAAATTATGGAGAAGGTTTTGGGGCCTCGATCAGCATATGCTCCAGGATGGTCGCGTATTCAAACTAGTCATCAATTAGGGGAGAGATAATTTGTTGACTCTTCTGCGATCAACAATGTCGATCGACCCTCTTATGATGAGCTTGTTCAGCAGCTTCAACAAGCCAATGAAAAGATCGGCACCATGTCCTCAGTGCTAGAGAATATTATGGCCCACATGACTGCGATTGAGACTTCACAAGTTGCATCGTCGAGCAACCCTCCACCTCCATCTTCCACTGACATCTTGGATGAGAGAGATTAAGTTGTCTATGCATTGTTCACTCTTTTATCTTTTTGGTTTAAAACATTTTGGTTGTATTTTGGATTTTGGACTTTGTTGATATATTTATTAATACTATTTAGTTTCATGAACTTTAATTTAGAGTCATTCGTAACTAATTTGGCTTTCCACAATGAATTTAATATTAGGAACAAGTTATATTTGCAATAATTTTAAATAAAATTGCAACGAAAAAAATTATTTAGCAACGATGTCTTTTCCGCAATGAAACTAAGTTCATTGCAGAAACTCATATTCAGTAACAAAGTTGTCTAAATAAAACATTCGTTGCAGAAAACATTTAGCAATGAATTTTGTTTCAGCAACGAAAATAAATTTGTTGCAAAAACTCGACTTCAGTAACGAATTATTGTATTTTTTTGGAAAGTAGTAGCAACTAATTTTCTAGATTCCGTAACAAATATTTTCATTGCAAAAGATAGACTTTCTGTAACAAATTGTATTCGTTGCTGAAAGTAGTGATTTGAGCTTCAACAACCAACATTCTATAACGAATGGTAATGGATATAAATTCATTGCTAAAAGTTTTCCGTAATGATTTTATCACTTTTAGAAATGATAAAAATTCATTGTTGAAAGCCAAAAATCTTGTAGTGGAAGTTTTTTTGAATAATTTTAAAGAATAAGGTCCCATCAAATAGCTTCTATTAATGATTTTACATTGACATTTATGATGAAACGAATCCATATGTAAGGCCCATGGCATGAGTATTGACGAGGTATAATGCATTAATTAGTCTCTAATTAGCTATGAGTCGGCCTTAATTTAGATGATCTTCGACGAAAGTGCATATGATCATTCACTAGCTGTCATCAATTACCCAGTGCAAAAACTTGTACCAAATAGGTTGGTGGATGTCATGTTGCTAACGAGCAAGGATATGCCCACCGATCATTGGCTGATAGCACCAACTGCCTTTCATAGGAAGAGTGATCCATGGCAATAGGTACATATCTGCTACCGTAAAAATTTGTTCTCCGACTCGGATGCACTTCTGGCTTCTGATCCGAATGCCGGTCTCATCATCTCGAGGTGGAACCTGCAAGACAGTCCGTGCGCAGAGGGTGCTACAAGGGTTGTTCTCTGCGGAGGACCCTTCGATGCCCAAGTCAGTAGAGATTCACATCAAGCTGATGTGAGGAGAAGACTCTCACAGAAGAGCTCCCCTAGATAGGTGTTCTCTTTCAAGAGTGTGTGTAGTTGCATACCTGAGGGATTAGAGGGTAGCCGTATTTACAGGGGATCACCTGATTCTTTGGGCGTGTCGCGAGGGGAGGTCTGAAAGCCGTTAGGATTCAGGACGGATTCGAATCAAGTTTGTTATAAGGTCAGTAGGGTCCATATTTTGTCAGTTAGAGGATCGACGGCTGAAAAAACTGGTTGATGCCTTGAAATTCAGCGACTACGTAAGTTCTAGGCCACTCCTGTGGGTCCTAGGCCACTTCTGGGTATGATTCCCCACTTGGAATCTTATTCAGTTATAGTGAATTCGAATTCTTCCGCGCCGGATTCCGTAGAGGTATTCAAATGCCTCGGTCTGACCGAGGCAAGGGGGTTACTCGGATTACCGAGGTATATACGGCTTAGGTCACTGAGGTGTAAAGATGGCTCCGAAGCCTGAGGCCAGGGCCGAAGAGGAAAGCTCCAGGGCCGAGGAGGAAAGCTCGAGGCCGGGGCCAAGGCGGAAGCTCGAGGCCGGAGCCAAGGCGGAAGCTCGAGGCCGGGGCCGAGGAGGAAAGCTCGAGGCCAGGGCCGAGAAGGAAGCTCTGGACCGGGGCCGAGGCGAAAAGCTTGAGGCCGGGGCTGAGGAGGAAGCTCGGGGCTGGGGCCGAGGTGGAAGCTCGAGGCCAAGGCCAAGGCGGAAAGCTCGAGGCCGAGGCCGAGGAGGAAGCTTGAGGCCGGGACGAGGTGTCTGTGGCGAGCGGGATAATACCAAGGCGAGGCCGACTTGCATGATGCTGGGGCGAGGCCAACTTGGAAGATGCCGGGGCAAGGCCGACACCGAGTGATGAAGCCGAGGGGAACAGGCCCAATGCCGAACAGAAGCTGGCTCCATGCAGAGGAGAGAGAAAAGGTGGCGGATGAGGGGGAAGGCCGAGTTGCCAAGTCTGAATGCTGTCATTGTGACACATGGGATGGCTCAAGTTACCGAAGTATGAGAATGGCTCGGGCTACCGAGGTATAGATGACTCGGGTTACTGAGGTATGAGAATGGCTCGGGCTACCAAGGTATAGATGGCTCGAGCTGTCGAGGCATAAGGACGGTTGGGGTTGTTGGGATGACCTGACGCCGCTAGGGCGATTGGGCTTCGCTACTTAGTGGGTCTGACAGCTGGCCGATAGGACGTTAGAATTGGACTAGACCCAATTGTCGATGTGTGCGGTCATCGATGTAATGATGATTTTACCCCTCATCACATGCCCCCCACTCCCTAGTCTAAAGTGTAAGTTCAGATATAGGGAGTAGAATTCAGGAACAAACTTATTTGGGGGATTCAAAAAGGTGAGCAATGATGACCTTATAAATGACGGGCCACTGTTTTGTCATCATTTTTCATCGTAGCTCGAGGAGGAAACGCCTCGTTTCCAGCAGGCCGCGATAAAGGAAATTCCACGTGGCGGGACTCCTTTATTTCTGGCGCCCATATCGAAAGTTTTGGCATCTTTGGCTTTCCTTCTGAAGCGTTTATTTAAAGAGGGCTAGGGCAGCGCTCCTTCTGCAATGCCTCTTCATTCCTATCATAGAGATTTTCCATTCTTTCTCTGAGCCGTTGCTTGCTTGATCGTATCCTGCCCCTTATTCAGCCAATATGAAGGGTCCAAGTGATGTTTCCTCTGAGGTAACCCTTGATGACCTGGATAGGATCGTCGTCATTATAGGGTTCCTCA
The DNA here is from genome assembly GCA_900491605.1 of Calamus simplicifolius. NCBI lineage: Eukaryota > Viridiplantae > Streptophyta > Magnoliopsida > Arecales > Arecaceae > Calamus > Calamus simplicifolius. Next base: position 605,447 of record UESW01004423.1, read on the forward strand.
GGATGTAGCCTTATGGGTGCCGAGGGTCGAGCACCGGGTTTCGACCGAATTAAGCCGCGGAGTCTTCTTCTATGAGGAGAGCTTGAGGGAAGGTCTCCGATTCCCTCTTCACCTACTGATACAGGAGGTGATGAGGTTTTACAACATATGTCCAACAATGGTAGCCCCAAATAGCTGGCGCAATCTTATCGGGTTCATCTCGATGTGCAGTCGTGTGGGGTGACTACGACCCTTCCCATATTCCGAGTCTGCTACAACCTAGTTTCCGGGAGGAGCTCTGAATGGCCCTACATTGGTCCCCGGAAGTCGTTCAAGAAAATTTCTGATAACCCATCTTCGATAAAGGAGTGGAAGTCCCGATTTTTCATTGCCAAAGGAAACATCGATTTAGATTTTTAGAGGGGATGGATGAGCTATGTGAAGGATCCGGAGGCACGCCCGGAGTTGAGTGAGCAGGAGAAGAGAGATTTGATGACCCTTCGCAGTGGTCAGGAGGTATCAGCCAGCACTCTGTTAGCAGAGGATGCCCTTTTGCTGCCGGGCTTAGCTCTATCGACCCTCAAGGTGAGTCTTCGCTCTGATGGTGAGTGTGTTTATGTAATTCCCCTACTGTTTAACTGAACATCTGCTGTGTTTTTAGCCAGAGGTCCACATTCATGGGCCAAATGAGGAAGGAGCTGGGCAAGCATCACAGGGGCTCCAGCTCCGGGGACAAGCACTGGTCCGAGAAGAGGGTCCGTCCTTCTGGGTCTCACTCAAGGGAGCCAAGGAAAGACAACGTCAGCCACCACTCCTCTATCTCAAAGAGGGAGGAAGCGAAGCGCCAGCCGTAATTGATGCCCTCCCTGCCAGAGGGGGATAAGGTAGCAGAGGAAACCATTGGGGGAGCTCGGAAGGAGCTGCTGAGGTTTCCCCTCTCCAAATAGTAATCATGTTGGACGATGCCAAGGAGATGTCGCCGGTCCGTCCGGCGATCCTCCTGCCAGAGGTTCTTCAGTTACCAACGGTAAGGAGTCCACTGCATGGAAGAGGCCCCTGCTCAGGTGAAGGGGTCAGGAGAGGTAGTGGTGGCTACCAAAGCTCAAGTGGAGCCGCCTGTTGAAAGGTTGGTGGAGGTTGAGGTGCCTCCTGTTGAGGGTCTCTCTCTTACGGTACTAGGGGATGTCGTGAAAGAGATTGAAGTTCAGGTGGAGTCTGTCGGAGATGGAGCAATAGTCGGAGAGGAAGAGGAAGAAGAAGAAGAATCACTGAATGAAGGGGCGCTCGGGCCGAAGTTCCCTCAACTGAGGCAGAAGCATCTGAGGCCCTGCAGGCTAAAGTCCTGATGGAGGAAGCCGAGCGGATGGCGGTTCCTCGGGCCGAAGTCCCTCAGGCCAGCTCTTCGGCTATGAGTTTTCTTGTCCACAGCCCAGAGGTGGATGACATGCTCACCGCCTTGATGCGGTCTGTACTGCATGCGGGGGAAAGTTCCTCGTTGGATGAGCCTACAGTCGGGGATATTATTGATGCAACTTTTGGTCAGTCTGGGGTGCCGAAGGATGTTTACCTTTTTCCAAAATTAGTAATGCTACTCTTATGAAAATTGCTTCAAACTACACCTCCCGGTAAGCCATTGTACCGAGATTGTAATTCTTAGTTGGTTGGTTCGGCCATGGTTTCTCACTTGTATTTTTCTGCAGAATGCCTTGATTACGAGGGTGCTGAATTGGTGCTTAAATTTGGCCACTGGGGCTTGCGCTCAGGCCAAGAAGGAAGCGGCCGACCTTCAGGCAAGGGTGGATTCGACCAGCCGGCTTTCCAAGGCCTTGGCATCCATTAAGGCGGACCTTGAGAAGACGGGCGAGTCTTACCGAATTACGCCGAGAGGACCTCTTGGCTTGAGGCTCAAGTCAAAGAGCTTCAGGGTTTCCGTGAACAATCGGACAAGGCTTGCCTAGAGTTATCGCAAATTAAGGCTAAGCATGCCAACGAGTTAAAGCCATGCAGCTGTATTTAGACAAAAGGTGGGACCAGCTAAAGAATAGTCATGCCGAGGAGAAGAACAGCTGGAGCAGAAGGCTTGAGGGGGAGGAGCACAGGTGCCGGTGGCAGCGGGATCAGCCTGCCAGTCTGAATAAGGAACTTGCCGATATGGAAGATCGGCTGAAATGGTAGCATGACCAGATTGCTAGGCTTACCACCGATCTCGATCAATCTCGACGGGAAATCGAGGACAAACAATCATGGATTATCGACCTCAAGGAGGGTCTCCATCAGAATAAAATGGCTAAATTGAAGGCCCTGAAAAAGGTCCATGAGCTGAGCAATAAAATGGCTCGACGAGAGGAAGAGGTATAGTGTCTTCTCCTTTACTTGCTTCTGATTTTTCTTTTGTTTGTGGACTCAAACGACCTGATGTTTCGCAGATGGGCAAAATCGGGCTCGAGGCGTAGGAGCAATTTAAGGCTCTAAGGGCAGAGTTAACCGCGAGTTGCCAAATGAACCTCGAACTTGAGGGCCAGCTAGCCAAGGCTAACGACCGAATTACCTCGGCTGTGAAGGAGTACAAAAGCTCTATTCAATTTTCTGAGGAGCATAAGAGGCTTGTGCCGATGTTTCCATTTAGCGAGGAGGAAACTCGGGCTAAGATCTCTCGGGTGTATCCCGAGTTGGATTTATCTTTCCTGGAGGCTGAGCTATTTATACTCGTACCCCGAGGGCCGAAGAAGCCGAGTATGAGGATATTTCGGATGTCGATCTTGACGCTATCCTGGGTCCCAAAGAGGTCATGGCTATCGAAGAATGCCTTCACCCTGCTGCCGAGGAACCTGAGGTCCCTCTTCCACCAACATTAGAAGTGGGTGAGGCGAGTCAAGTCCTTCCGGATCTTACCAAGGAGGTTCCGGGACCGATTCGAACCCTGATTCTTAAGGGTTACTCATGTATTTTTTTTTTTTCAACTTGTAATCTGATCGGGACTCAATGAATGAATCTTTTAATCTCTTTTTACTTTGCCTTATCGCTTTGGTCATTGTTTTTTTGAACGACCTTTTTTGCTGGGAGTTCCCTTGATGGTAAACAATCATAAACGAAATGCGATTCAAGGTCGGATAGCCCTTGGGGGTTCCGAATCAAAGTTTATGCTCAATCGAAGCCAGATTAACTGGTTTTGCCGATGCATAAAATCGTTCGATTTTTGCCATGGAATGTAAAGCCGACTTTGCCTTGGTTGGGGCCGAGGTTAGGTGCGCGCAAGCTTACTCGGTCTGCCAAGGCACGAAATGGTTCAGCGTGAAATGACCGAAAATGGCTCAAATACCTCGGCTAGGGCCGAGGTTAGATAGCTTGGTTGTCCGAAGCAAAAAGTTGGCACGTGAAATGACTTTGCGCTTTGCCAAAGGATGCCTCGTTTCTGCTTAAGGCATTTATCTCGTTGGCCTTTTCTAACACGGGTCTCTTTAACGTATGTAATAAGCATTCGATCGCCATTGGGCGGCATCGTTTTCGAAAGGGGATATCCCAGGCTTGACCATATCTCAAGGATCTGTGGCCAGTTTCTTGATTCGAGGTCAGAAGAAAATCTTCATCTTCTGACATGGCCTGGGAGGCGCGCTCGGCGTGCTTTGGAAAGTGCCCTTTCTTCTGATCTACCACGTGGCAGCGTGGCAAGGGCGTTTCAAATTCCGGGACTCCCTTCTTTGATGGTTTCTCCCGGTTTATTGTCTATAAAAAGGGCAGGGAGCAGACTGTGTTAGGCCATCTCTCGAGGCCTTCTCTTTTCTGTGAGTTGTTAGGGCTTTCATGGCGCATGTTTCATTGAGAGCGGAGAGATTGAGCTTCCCTTTTGAAAGCTGATTTGTCCTAGATAGCTAGCGCGATGGAGAAGCTGCTGAAGAGCAGGCAATCCTCAAGGGAGAAATTCTCGAGGTCATATGGAGAGCGCATGGGATGCCCACACAGATCATATTGGGAGCGCACGTATGCACTTCCTATGTGGCCTTTGTCACTTGCCATGGGGACCATAGGAAACACAAAGCATACATATTCCCCATAGAAGACATGGAGTTCACCTCCTTCCTCGACTTGGATCCCACAGTTCATTCGCCTGAGGAATCTTTTCCTTGTGAAGAGGGAGGAGAGTGGTGTTGGTCTGCTGGTTCTCTGCCTATGTTGTTAGGTAGTGGCCAACAGCCCAGCATCCCACTTGGGGAGGAGGCTTCATTTGCATAAGCATCCACAGGTCTTTGACCTAGTTAGGATCCCTCAACGTGTTCATCCGAGGGATCTGTGGATGGCCTACTTTATTCTTTGGCATTAACCAGTGGCTCAACAGAGCTGTCTGGTTTCTCTGATTTCTGGGGTCGATGTAGAGACATCGTTATCGACAGAAGCTGCTCAACCGAGCTTTTATCTTATTTGTATTTTCTGTGCTATGATGCACTTGTAATGCCTCTTAGAAGGTTGTAATTCTTTCATCAATAAAGAAAGTTCTTACTCTTTCTTCTTCTAACATCTGTTTCTTTTTTCGATGTGATTGTGTTGAGAGTTGCTACTCTCATTTTATGCTTTTCGGACCGTAGCATAATCTATAAGTCCATCAGTGCTTTTTGCTACTTTATTTTTGTTAACATGATATTCAGTCCTCTGTGGAGGAAGTATTCATCTCTGTTTAGGTCAGAGGGAGGCCTGGGTGGCCCTGTGAACTCATGTGGTAAACATGATCTTATTTAAGGGATGAAATAGGTATTTCTTTGAAAAGAAATAACTTGCATAATCTTCTGGTGAGCGAAGAAAGGTTACTTATCTCTGCCGAAGCTTGATAGGGCGCCTTAGTCACGTCAGAGTGTTTGAGAAATCACTCGACTAGGCCGAAGCTTTAGATGATGTTCAGGAATACACCACTCGGTTTGGCCAAGGCTTCAAAAATTGTTCAGAAATATATCACTCAGTTTGGCCGAGGCTTCGAAGATTGTTCAGAAACATATCACTCAGTTTGGCTGAGGCTTCAAGATTATATTTTACTTGGCGCTACTAAGGTACGAAGCTCTCTCGGCATGACCGAGTTTGTCAAATATATTTTACTTGGCGCGGCCAAGGTACGGAGATCGCTCGGCCCAACCAAGATTTAAGATTATATTTTACTTGGCGCTGCCAAGGTACGGAGAATGTCACTCGGCTTGATCGAGGCTTCAAGATTATATTTTACTTAGCGCTACCAAGGTACGAAGCTCTCTCGACCCGGCCGAGGTTTGTCAAATATATTTTACTTGGTGCGGCCAAGGTACGAAGACCATCACTCGGCTTGGCCGAGGCTTCAAGATTATATTTTACTTGGTGCTGCCAAGGTACGAAGCTCTCTCGGCCCGACCAAGGTTTGTCAAATATATTTTATTTGACGTGGCCAAGGTACGAAGATCGCTCGCCTGATCGAGGATTTAAGATTATATTTTACTTGGTGCTGCCAAGGTATGAAGACCGTTACTCGGCTTAGCCGAGGCTTCAAGATTATATTTTACTTGGCACTGCCAAGGTACGAAGCTCTCTTGGCCTGATCGAGGTTTGTCAAATATATTTTACTTGGCGCGATCAAGGTACGAAGACCGTCACTCGGTTTGGCCGAGGCTTCAAGATTATATTTTACTTGGCGCTGCCAAGGTACGAAGCTCTCTCGGCCCGGCCAAGGATTTATAACCCTACTTCTCATTGCAGCTTTCAAGGAGAGTTATAAGAATTTTGCGAGTCTTTGAGAATTAAATTCAATTCAATGAACAGAGTAAGTTCAGTAAGAGCATACTTTTACTGATGATATGTGCGGAGATTATTCGAGTTTCACGTCCAAGGAATAGATTTTCCATCCAAATCTTGGAGTTTGTAGGTGCCGGGTCTGATTACTTCCGTCACTTGGTAGGGACCTTCCCAATTCGGGATAATTTTTCTTGCTCCAGTGGTTTCGAGATGGATGCCTTCCAAAGCACCAGATCACCGGGGAGGAAAAATTTCCCTCGGACTCTGGTGGAGTGATAGTGGGCAACTCTTTGCTGGTAGGCGGCCATTCGGATTCTGGCTTTCTTCCTGACTTCTTCAATAGGTCGACATTGGTTCGGAGCTATTCATCGTTGTATTCCTCCGAATAACCTTCCATGCGAGGGGAGGGGAGTCCAACCTTCACTGGAACGACAGCCTCTGTACCAAAGGCCATCTTAAATGGGGTTTGCCCCGTGGGTACCCTCTCGGTAGTCTGATACGCCCACAATGCATGGTGGAGTTTCTCGGTCCATATGCCTCGTGCCCGGTTGAGCCGAGCTTTGATTCCCTGTAGGAGAGTTCGGTTGGTTACCTCGGCTTCTCCATTAGCTTGAGGATGTCCGACCAATGTTAGGCGATGGAGAATACCATGATCCTCGCAGAACTCTCGGAACTTAAGGTTGTCGAACTACTTCCCGTTGTCGGTGATGATAGTGTGGGGAAGACCAAAGCGGCATATGATGGACCTCCACATGAAGTCTTTAGCGTGGGCTTCGGTTATCTAGGCAACTGCTTCGGCTTCAACCCACTTGGTGAAATAATCAATTGCAACAAACAAGAACTTCCTTTGCCCCGTTGCGAGGGGAAAAGGGCTAAGAATATTCATTCTCCACTTGATGAAGGGCCAGGGGGATGATATGGAAGTCAGGTGCACCGAGGGAAGCCTTTGGACATTTGAGTGCCTCTGGCATGAATCACAAGTTCGGATGAGGTCGTCAGCATCCTTCTACATCATTGGCCAATAATATCCTTGGCACAACACTTTGTGGCACAGGGCTCGACCACCAAGATGATTGCCACAGATGCCTTCATGGACCTCCCGAAGAGCATAATTGGCCTCTGTTGGTTGGAGGCACTTGAGCAGCGGCATTGAGAAGGATCGCTTGTATAGCCAGTCATCAATCAGGACATAATGAGATGACTGCATTTTCAGCTTCCTTGCTTCCTTTCTATCTGTGGGCAGCAACCCTTCTTTAAGGTACTTGTGCAGGGGGTCCATTCAATGGTTAGCATCGGCGATGCTGGGCTTCTCGAGGACCTCCAAGTGGTATTTCTGCTCAAAATCCATTGACTCCGTAGTTGCCAGGCGGGACAGAAGGTCGGCACGCGTGTTTTCAGTCCTTGGGATCTGGACATTTTAAATTCATTGAAATAGGAGGATAAATTACGCACCTTTTGGAGATATCGAATCATACTTAGCTCTTGATCCTCGAATTCTCCTTGCACCTGGCCAGCCACCAACTGAGAGTTGGCATAAGCGATCAGCTTATTGACCTTAAGCTCGTGGGCGATCCGGAGTCCATCAAGTAGGGCTTCATACTCTGCTTCGTTGTTCAAGGCCGGAAAGGAGAAGCGGAAGCCATATTCGAATGTTGCACCCTCTGGACTGGTGAAGACCAGACCGGTGCCGAAACCGCCCGCGCTGGAGGATCCATCGGTGTGAAGTAACCATGGGGCATTGGGCTTTGGTTGTTCGAGGGCATCCGAAGCAGAGCCATCTTCGGGTATAGTGCATTCGAGAAGGAAATCTGCTAGGACCTGGGCTTTAATGGCTGGACGAGACTGATACTAGATGTCGTGCTCGCTCAGCTCAACAGCCCATTTGGTCATTCTCCCTGATGCTTCTGGACGATGGACAATTGCCCTGAGGGATTGGTCATTGAGGATAGTGATAGTGTGCGCTTGGAAATATGGCCGCAACTTTCGGACCGATGTCACCAGGGCTAGGACCATCTTCTCAACTTGAGTATACCTCGTTTCAGCATCCTTGAGTAGTTTGCTGACATAATAAACAGGTCTTTGGACTTTGTTTTCCTCTCTGACTAGCACCGAGCCAACAACATTTTCAGAGATTGCCAAGTATAAGTTCAGCATTTTCCCTGGCTTCGGGCTGCTGAGGAGAGGTGGTGAGCCGAGGTATTTCTTGAGGTCTTCAAAGGACTTCTAGCAATCAGGGGCCATTGGAAGTTTTTGGCCAACCAAAGCACTTTGAAGAAGGGAAGGCATTTCTCGGCCGATCGAGCAATGAAGCGGCTGAGAGCTGCTACTCTCCCAGTGAGGCATTGCATGTCCTTGACTGACCCAGGCGGGGCCATTTTTTGCAGAGTTTGGATCTTCTGAGGGTTTGCCTCAATGCCTCGCTAAGAAACCATGAAGCTAAGGAATTTCCCGAAGTTGACCCCGAAGGCGCATTTGGTGGGGTTGAGCTTCATCTGATACTTTCGAAGTGTGGCGATGCTCTCCGCGAGATCCTTGACGTGCTGGGATGTCTCCTTGCTTTTTACCAGCATATCATCAATATACACCTCCATGCTCCGACCGATTTCTCCTTGAAGACTTTGTTGACAGCCTTTGGTAGGTGGCACTTGCATTTTTCAAACCAAAGGGCATAACTCGGTAGCAATAGATACCTCGGTCGATGATGAAGGCGGTTTTCTCCTCGTCTTTGGGCACCATTCGGATCTAGTTGTAGCCGAATAGGCATCCATAAAAGTCAGCATTTGATGGCCTGAAGTTGAATCCACGAGCTGGTCGATCCACAGTAGAGGGAAGCTATCTTTTGAGCAAGCTTTGTTGAGGTCAGTGAAGTCGATGCAGATCCTCCATTTTCCATTCAACTTTTTCACCATGACCACATTCGCCAACCAGTCGGGGTAATTAACCTCCCAAATAAATTTGGCTTTAATGAGTTTATCCACTTCTTCTTCGATGGCTTTTTGGTGCTCGGGGGCAAAGCTCCTTTTCTTCTACTTGATTGGCCAAAACATCTCGTCAACATTGAGGTGGTGGACCAGGATGTCTGGGCTGATTCTGAGCATATTGATGCAGACCAGGTGAAGACATCGGCATTTCTTCGAAGGAATTCAATTAATTCTTGCCGAAGCTTTCCTTTCAGTTGTGACCCGATCTTTATGGTTCGGTCGGGCTGAGCCTCGTCAAGTGGTACCTCCTCTAGTTCTTCGGCTAGCTTTCCTCATTGCTCGGTGAGATCTTTTCGAGCCTCCAGCCCATCCACCTTGGGCTTTCTGGACTGAAGGTCGGTGATAAAGCAATGCCGAGCTATGATCTGACTTCCTCGTACAACCCCCACTCCCCATTCGATGGGGAACTTCACGGCGAGATGGGGAATAAAATGATGGCTTTGAGAGATATTTGCCCCGGTCTGCTAAGGATGGCATTGTAAGGAGACCTGAGCTTGGTCACGAGAAAATCATGAGCATGGTAGCCACGCGGGGCCAGGTGCCGGCTCGGACTGACAGAGTGATGACTCCTTCAGGGATTATAGAGTCACCTGTGAAGCCCACTAGGGTGGACTCTACTGGTCAGAGGCTTTCTATCCAAAATTTTAATCTCATAAAGGCATCAAAATACAGAACATTAACAGAGCTTCCACTATCAATCAAGATACGGTGTACATCATAATTATTCATGTTCAAAGATACAACCAAGGCATCATCATGGGGGTACTGTACCTCCCGAAGGTCTTCATCAGAGAAAGTGAGCTCATCAACTCAAGTTTTCTTTGGCGAGTTTTCCTCCTCGCTTGACCAAGAAGATGGGGAGCTGGCTGCCGCTATCACATTGACATTGCCAATGACCGAGGGATTTGGTGGAGGAAGCTGGCGAGGCTCGGGCTGGCGATTCTCCTCATTGTTTGGCTCAGGAGGCCCTCTAAAGGGTCCAATCTACCCCATCAAATTAATCGCTTAATCTCGTTCTTGAGCTGCCAGTAGTCTTCGGTATCGTGCCCATAATCCCGATGGAAGTGGCAGTACTTGGTTGGGTCCCTCCGAGTCGCATTACTTCGGAGAGGGGAAGGCCGAGGAATTTGCCGCTCGATCTTCATCAGGATCTGCACTCTTAGCGCTGAGAGGGGAGTGTAGCGGTCGAACCTTCGGACCGGACTCCAGGTTCGGTCTTGGCAGTGGCGAAGGAGCTGTATGGTGGCAAAGCGAGCTAGCACGGTGGTGGGCCCGTTGCTTGTCCGAGCCCTTTGCCTCCTTCTTTTTTAGCTGCTTGGCACGAGCTGATCTCCTCGATTCTTCAACCATGGCGTACTTATCCGCCAGGGACATCATGTCGAAAGAGCTCTCCTTCCTTCGATACTCCTCCGGTCAGGGTGGACATGGCCACCTAGTGGTTGAGATGGTCGACTTCTAAGAGGGCCGTGTTGAAGCGGCCGAGGTAATTCTTCAACGATTCCCCTCTCTCTGCTTGACCTCAGAGAGGAAATCAGATCTCCGTCGTTGGCAACGGCTGCTGACGAACTGGCTGATGAGCAAACAGCTCAGTTCATCAAAGGAATCAATGGAACCTGGCTTCAGGCTATTGAACCAGGTCTGGGCAGATCCCCTTAGAGTGGAGGAGAATGCTTGACACAGGATCGCATCCGATGCTCCGTGGAACATCATGATGGATCTGAAGCTACTCAGGTGGTCATCGGGGTCGGTGGATCCATGGTACGGCTCGATGGTAGGGAGCTTGACATAAGGGGGAATCACTTACCTCATGATCCTCTTGGAGAAGGGGATGCTTTGCTCCGCTTTCGGCTGGGACGAAGGGGCTTGTCTAACGGTGTCTAACTCCTGACGCCTTTCCCGACGCATCTCCTGCATCTGCTGCCTGATCCCTTCATCCAAAGTAGTAGGAGGGATCGGGCGATGGGAAGACGGTAGGGGTGTCGAGTTCTGGGAAGACACCGAAGAGGGAGAATGAACCCGCCTAGATCTGAGCGAGCTCTTCCCTCCAGCTCGCTGCGGCGCTGGCTTTGCTTTTGCGGGTTGGTGATGATAATCGCTGCTTTTGGCAGATTAAAGGAAGAGATCGCTGGCGGAGCAGGGGTAGCGGCCTCTTCATGAAGCTGAGGAGCAGGGATGGTGGGGCCAGGGGTCGCTTGGAGCCCCTGGACCAGCTGGGTCAATGCCCGGACTTGCTGAACCAGAGCAGCGAAATGGTCTAGGGTCACCGTCGTTGTCGGCGGCGAAGGAGTTTCAGCTGAGGTGGTAGAGGTACCGCACGGCTAATCGGATCAGACCTTTGAGCTTCAGATGTAGCTCTTTTTCGATTGGCCATTAGATGATGCTTCTTCTGGTTCTATGAGTCTTGTCTCCTGAATTACAAGTTTATGGGACTTGAGGCCCTTCCTCTAGCACCAAAATATTACCGCGAAAATTTGTTCTCTGACTCGGATGCGCTTCTGGCTCCTGATCTGGACGCCGGTCTTGTCGCCTCGGGGTGAAACCTGCAAGACAGTCCATGTGCAGAGGGTGCTACAGGGGTTGCCCTCTGCAGAGGACCCTTTGACGCCTAAGTCAGTGGAGATTCACAGTAAGTAGATGTGAGGAGACTCTCACAGAAGAGCTCCCCTAGATGGGTGTTCACTCTCAAGAGTGTGTGTAGTTGCATACCTGAGGGATTAGAGGGTAGCCATATTTATAGGGGATCACCTGATTCTTTGGGCGTGTCACGAGGGGAGGTTTGAAAGCCATTAGGATTCAGGACGGATTCGAATCAAGTTTGTTATAAGGTCAGTAGGGTCCGTATTTTGTCAGTTAGAGGATCGACGGCTGGGAAAACTGGTTGATGCCTTGAGATTCAGCGATTACATAGGTTCTAGGCTACTCTTGTGGGTCCTAAGCCACTTCTGGGTATGATTCCCGCTTGGAATCTTATTCAGTTATAGCGAATTCGAATTCTTCCGCGTCAGATTCCGCAGAGGTATTCGAATGCCTCGGTCCGATCGAGGTAAGGGGGTTACTCAGATTACCGAGGTATAGACGGCTTAGGTCACCGAGGTGTAAGGATGGCTCCGAAGCCCGAGGTCGGGGCCGAAGAGGAAAGCTCCAGGGCCGAGGAGGAAAGCTTGAGGCCGGAGCCGAGGCGGAAGCTCGAGGCTGGGGCCGAGGAGGAAAGCTCGGGGCCGGGGCCAAGGCGGAAAGCTCGAGGCCTGGGCCAAGGCGAAAAGCTCGAGGCTGAGGCCGAGGAGGAAGCTTGAGATTGGGACGAGGTGTCTGTGGCCAAGTGGGATGATGCCGGGGCGAGGCCAACATGGAAGATGCCGGGGCAAGGCCGACTTGGAAGATGCCGGGGCGAGGCCGACACCGAGTGATGAGGCCGAGGGGAACAGGCTGAGGCCAAACAGAAGCTGGCTCCATACGGAGGAGAGAGAAAAGGTGGCAGACAGGGGGGAAGGCTGAGTTGCCAAGTCCGGATGCTGTCATTGTGACCCATGGGATGGCTCAGGTTACCGAGGTATGAGAATGGCTCGGGCTACCGAGGTATAGATGACTCGGGTTACCGAGGTATGAGAATGGCTCGGGCTACCGAGGTATAGATGGCTCGGGCTGCCAAGGCATAAGAACGGTTGGGGTTGTCGGGACGATCTGACGCCGCTGAGGGTGATCGGGCTTTGCTGCTTAGTGGGTCTGACAGCTAGCTGACAGAACGTTAGAATTAGACTAGACCCAATTGTCGATGTGTGCGATCATCGATGCAATGATGATTTTACCCCTCATCAATATCCTTCAAGACAGACCCATTATGGCCAGGTATGGGGTGCTTCAAACTAGCCGCCTGATCTCTTTGCACGTATAAAATGCAACCATGAATAGCCCATCCTAGGCCTAGAAGAGCTCTATCCCTTGCCATATATGATAGACTGAAATTAAATATATTGATCCCTATCATATATACGGAAATATGGGACCAATATATTTATCATAAATAATAAAGCAAATCATGATCAATAAATACCTTCAGCCATTGCTCTACGATCCAGATGAGGGTAAGGCTCTTCCATGCCTTACGGTCTCTCTCAGTGATGGTGTAAACTTTCTCGATGAAACCAGGTAGGGAGCTTCCCATTTTTATAATTCTTTATGCCTTATCTGTCCATCACAGAGGTTGCTTTAAACGGATATGGTTGAGGGATTCTTATCTTAATCATGAATTCAAATTCAAAATTTGAATTCACGTAATTACTCGATATCAGAATATAGGACCACCTTAATCCACCTTAATCGTATCTAACCGATACGCTTAATGGGAAAAAAACCAACATTCTCCTACTTGGTCAGTATATTCTATTACTATAGTAAGAAACAGAATACATGAATCATGGCAATAGGTCCTCTTAAAATTGAGTATTATTTACCATGTATCATAATGTATTATATTTCCCAAACATAAACCCATATAACCTAATGAATAAATCCCATATTTATTCTAGGTCCAATTTAATGATGCTCGTCATAAATAAATGTGTACACTAAATAACCGAATGTGAAAAACATCACAACCATAAAAGAGTTTCATTAATTATAAAATTCATCATTATAATGAATTAAATAAAATAACCTACATGATCCCTAAACTTCTATAGTGGCATGCCTTTAGTCAAGGGATCAACTATCATCAACTCAGTGCTTACGTGCTCAATAACCACTGTCTTTTCTTTAACACGTTCTCTTATGGCTAAATATTTGATATCGATGTACTTGCTTTGACTACCACTCTTATTGTTTTTAGCCATAAATACTGCAGCTGAATTGTCACAATAAATCTTCAATGGCTTAATATAGAATCCATAATTCTAAGCCCAGAGATAAAACTCTTCAACCATACAACATGTGAAGTAGCCTTAAAACATGATACGAATTCGGCTTCCATGGTGGAAGTAGCAGTCAAAGTCTGCTTGGCGCTCCTCCAAGATACAGCCCCACCAGCAAACATAAATGTATATCCAGATGTTGACTTTCGAGAATCAACACAACTAGCAAATTCGGCATCAGAGTATCTAATTACATCCAAATTTTTAGTCCGTCTAAACATAAGCATGTAGTCCTTAGTTCACTGAAAATACCTCATCACCTTCTTAGCAGCTCTCCAGTGGTCTAAACCTGGATCACTCTGATATCTTCCCAATATTTCAACTGCAAATGCTATGTCAGGCCTTGTACAGACCTGAGCATACATCAAGCTACCAACAGCTAAGGCATATGGAGTGTTTTTCATTTCCTTCCTCTCAAAGTCATTCCTTGGGCACTGACTCAAATTGAATCTGTCACCCTTGACTATGGGAGCTATACTCGGTGAACAATTTTTCATCCGAAATCTCTCTAAAATTTTATTGATATAGGTTTCTTGAGATAGACCTAAAACGCCTTGAAGTCTGTCTCTCTGAATTTTAATGCCAATGACATAAGAGGCATCACCCATATCTTTCATATCAAAATTCTCAGAGAGAAATTGTTTCACCTCATGTAACATACCTTTATCATTGGTTGTAAGTAAAATATCATCTACATATAGGATCAGAAAATAAATTTTGCTCCCACTAACCTTCTGGTATATACATTGATTCATGATTTCTCTACAAATCCAAATGAATAAATCACATCATGAAATTTTAAGTACCATTATCGAGAGGCTTGTTTCAATCTATATAGATTTCTTAAGCTTGCATACTAATTGCTCATTATTACTAGAGGAAAAACCTTTAGGTTGTTTCATATAAACCTCTTCCTCTAGATCTCCATTGAGAAATGCAGTTTTCACATCCATTTGTTGCAACTCTAAATCAAATGCGCAACAAGTGCCATGATAATGCGGAAGGAATCTTTCTGAGATATAGGAGAAAATGTCTTCTTGTAATCAATTCCCTTCCTTTGAGTGAATCCCTTAGCAACGAGTCTTACCTTATATCGCTCAATGTTGCCTAACGAGTCTTTCTTGGTCTTAAAGACCCATTTACAGCCAACGGCTTTTACTCCATCACGCAACTCAACAAGATCCCAGACTCCATTAACTGCCATAGATTTCATCTCATCTTTCATAGCATCATACCAAAAATTGGATTCCTTACAATTCATGGCTTGTGAAAACGTTTCAGGATCATTTTCAGCTCCAATATTATAGTCCTACTCTTAAAGATACACAATATAGTCACTAGAAATTGCTGATTTCTTTTCTCTTGTAGATCTTCTTAATGTTGTAATAACCTCCTCTGGAGGAGTTGATTGTTCAACTATCTCTGGTAACTCATGAGAGATTGGATCTACTAGTTCATTATCATCAAATTGTAGAATTTTAACGACTGTTGTATAATGCCTGTTTGATCTTGAGGGGCATTATGAACAATAATCAGTCTATCACTTGAAGTGGAAGGTTGAGCATCGGAATGTTTCCTTTGAGGAATCATGCTCTACAATTGATCACTCCCACTGATCAAGTTATTCTCAAGAAATTTGGCATTCCTTGATTCCACAATCCTAGTTATGTGAGATGGACAGTAAAATTTATATCCCTTGGACCTCTCGGCATATCCAACAAAATATCCACTAATGGTCCTAGGGTCCAGCTTTTTCTCTTGTGGATTGTATACTCTCACTTCACATGGGCATCCCCATACGCGTACATATCGCAAACTTGGTCCTCAACCTTTAAATAACTTAAATGGCATTTTAAAAATAGCCTTGGTTGGAACCCGATTCAATATGTACACGGCCATTTTGAGAGCTTTTGTCCACAAGGACTTAGGTAGTTTGGAGCTGCTAATCATGCTTCTCACCATGTCCATCAATGTTCGGTTCCTTCTTTCTGCTACACCATTCTGATCAGGTGAGCCAGGTAAACTGTATTGGGCAATAATCCCATGTTCTTAAAGGAACTTTGCAAATGGACCAGGCATTTGTCCATCTTCTGTGTATCTCCCATAATACTCACCTGATCTCATAATTTTGATTTGTTTTCCACATTGTGTCTCTACTTCTACCTTGAACACCTTAAAGGCATCTAATGCTTCGTTCTTATTATGAAGCAAGTAGAGATACATAAATCGTGAGTAGTCATCAATGAAGCAGATAAAGTATTTCAGACCATGAAAATCTATATCCGGACAACAAATGTCTGTATGTATGATCTCTAATAGGTCTGAACTCCTCTTGGCACCTTTCTTTGACTTATTGGTCTGCTTGCCCTTAATGCAGTCTACACAAGTATCAAAGTCAGTGAAGTCCAAAGTATTGAGTACTCCTTCATTCACTAACCTCTTGATTCTATCTATGGAGATATGTCCTAATCTTCGATGCCACAACATAGAAGAGTTATCATTTACAATACATCTTTTTATGCCAGCCCTAACATGCATCACATCATGAGTGGTATTATTTGGTAAATTAATATAGAAAAGACCATCAAACAAAGTACCATTCCCAACAAGTTCAAATTTATAATATAAATTGGAAGAAGTATCTGAAAAGTTGAAGGAATAATCCAAAGGCACAAGTCTTGAAACTGAAATTAAATTCCTAGAAAAACTAGGTACATAAAAGGTCCTTTCCAAATTCAAAATAAAACCACTACTAAGAACTAAAGTGTATGTCCCTATAGCTTCCACATGTGAGCGCATCTTGTTTCCTGAAGAGATATACTGCTCACTTCCCACTGGCTTCCTTAAGTTTTGCATACCCTGCAAAGTATTACAAATGTGGATCGTAGAACCAGAATCAGTCCACCATGTGTTATAAATAACATTAGCCATATTAGATTCATAACAGACAAGAACTTTGAATGAAGTATTGAATTGCTCATCAATGGCCTTTAGTAGCTTCCTAACATTCTTATGCTTATCGACTGAACCACGTATACAAACAGAGATTTTTGTCTTTACGAACATTATACTTAAGCGATTAGATCGCTTTCAACGTTCATAAATCGCAATCTCACTAAGAGTGCTGGTTTGAGTTACTGAAGGTGGTTCATCCTTCCTTATAGCATAATCAATGTCCATCCAGCCCAGATGAAGGAGAATTCTCTCCTTCCAAACCTTATAGTTATCACCTCTCAATTCAGGTATGTCACATTTTATATCAAAAAAATTTATAGGTTGCATAACTGCAAAATTTAAACATACATGCTTATTATCAAAAATTGAGGCTAATAAAATGTTTTACTAATGTAAATCATGCATTTAGAAACCAGTGAATCTACTGACATAAAACTTGCCTATGGGCTTAAGCTCTAATTCAATTAGATTTACTTAAGTCTATATGATAAAACTATCAAATTATGTTCCTTCTTTCTAATTCCTGTGGATAGATTAGAAAAAT
Source organism: Calamus simplicifolius (assembly GCA_900491605.1). NCBI lineage: Eukaryota > Viridiplantae > Streptophyta > Magnoliopsida > Arecales > Arecaceae > Calamus > Calamus simplicifolius. Next base: position 622,558 of record UESW01004423.1, read on the forward strand.
ATAATTTGATATTTCATCTTAATTAATTATATAAATAGTGAATCTACTGACATAAAACTTGCCTGTGGGCTAAAGCTTTAATTCAATTAGATTTATTTAAGTCTGTATGATAAAACTATCAAATTATGTTTCTTCTTTCCAATTCCTATGGATATATTAGAAAAATATAATTTAATATTTTATCTTAATTAATTATATAAATAATGAATCTGCTGACATAAAACTTACATGTGGGCTAAAGCTTTAATTCAATTAGATTCACTTAAGTCTGTATGATAAAACTATCAAATTATGTTCCTTCTTTCTAATTCCTATGAGTAGATTAAAAAAATATATTTTGATATTTTATCTTAATTAATTATATAAATATAAAATAGTGAATCTACTTACATAAAACTTGCCTGTGGGCTAAAGCTTTAATTCAATTAGATTTACTTAAGTCTATATGATAAAACTATCAAATTATATTCCTTCTTTCTAATTCTTGTGGGTAGATTAGAAAAATATAATTTGATATTTTATCATAATTAATTATATAAATACAAAATAGTGAATCTACTGACATAAAACTTGTCTGTGGGCTAAAGCTTTAATTCAATTAGATTCACTTAAGTCTGTATGATAAAACTATCAAATTATGTTCCTTCTTTCTAATTCCTATGGATAGATTAGAAAAATATAATTTGATATTTTATCCTAATTAATTATATAAATAAAAACAGTGAATCTACTGACATAAAACTTGCATGTGGACTAAAGCTTTAATTCAATTAGATTCACTTAAGTTTGTATGATAATTAATAACAATTAATGTCTATTATTTATATGATTTATTAACTTTATTATATAATTTTATAATTAAGGATGCTGTGGCTACTCCTCAATTATTCAATTGTATTTATCACTTAGACATTATTTAAAATTTATGCTCAATTATGTCACTTAAGATGCATGCATAATTTATAAAATTTATATACACAAATTCTAAATATAATTGAACATAAATAGGCCAGGCTAATGGCCCAACCACTTGATAGACGAGCCCCATCCTCACCCAATTCTAATAGTTTAATTTAACCAAAAAATCTCTTAATCACCTCAAAAAATAGTATGATCAAGACTGTCACATGATTCAGACTGAATGCACAGCCCAGTCTGACGCAAACCAGACTGGGCCCATGGCCCAGCCTGCCCGCGCTAGCCCAGGCGGGTGCCTGGGCCAGCTGGGCCAGCAGTGTTGGCTGGCAGCCAGCGCTTGGGCGCTGGCAGGGAGCCAGCGCCTGGGTGCTGCCTTTTTTTTGTTATATGTATGGCGAGCACGTCTTCCGTAAGAGGCCTTTTTCATCCGTCCTCATTTCGTGCATATATCTGAAGCAAGGAAACCCATGCTTCCTTCTCTCATGATGATTTGATCGCGAGATATTTGGATTTTTCTTTTATTTAAACTATATCCAAAAAGGGTGAACGAACAGATAGGTACATGCTTAATGGCATAAATCTTACTGATGCATCTCTTAAATAAAACTGAATTAAATAAACTAAATATTAAGAGTTTATAAGATCTTATGCCCTTTCAGATGATTCTTGATGATCTATTAACTCTCTCGAACGCAGGTAGTTGGGTCAAACGCACCAATATACTACAGTAGCCTTCATTGGTACGTCCCTAATATCCCTATCGTATGCCCATTGGGTCAAATAATCCAGGGTACTACCAGTAACCTCCCCTTTGGACTATCCCTAAATGAAAGAAATAGAGACCAAGAATACCTTGTCCATCTTTATCAAATAAATGATATAAAGATTGTTTCATAGGGATTTTATCAGATCCATATATTAATGGAAACAATCCTAATAATCAAGGCAGAGGTATTTTATATGCTCTGATACCAAATGATAGACTGAAATTAAATATATTTATCCCTATCATATATGCGGAAATATGGGACCAATATATTTATCATAAATAATAAAGCAAATCATGATCGATAAATACCTTCAGCCATTGCTTCACGATCCAGATGAGGGTAAGGCTCTTCATGCCTTACGGTCTCTTTCAGCGATGGTGTAAACTTTCTCGATGAGACTAGACATAGGAACCTTTCCGTTTTTATATTTCTTTATGCCTTATCTATCCATAATAGAGGGCGCTTTAAATAGATATGGTTGAGGGATTCTTATCTTAATCGTAAATTCAAATTCAAAATTTGAATTCACGTAATCCCTTGATATCAGAATATAGGACCACTTTAATCCACCTTAATCGTATCTAACCGATACGCTTAATGAAGAAAAACCAACATATCGAACCATCAAGTCACACCATACTGACCCATCCGGTTTAAGAAATTAAGGTCAAGTAACCTCTCATTAAGAGAGGGCTTTTTTCTCCTCATTTCTCCAAACTCCTTCCCTTTCTCAATTTTTGGTTACAAGTCTTGCCCTTGCCCACTTTCTCTCTTCCACTTTTTCTCTTCAGTAACTTGAGCATCAAAAGTCTTTTCATCGGGATACCCCAACAATTCTCATACTCTTCTTGTGTTCCATATAAGTCCATCAAAGACAAGTGAAGACCTTCCATATTAGGGCCACGCTGTCTTTTTGATTTCTAATTCATTCATTTCATCACCCCTTAATGGGACAAGGGATTCACCTTGGAGCACCATCGAGCATAAATTTTATTTTTTTAATATAGTAATGCTATTACAAAGTTGGAGAAGTTATGGACCAAATACATTCAATCTATAACAAAAATACATTTAGGTTCAATCATACCAGTAAATTCATATGTCATTATAGGTCTACCTATAGTGTTTTCTAACCTATATGTAGCTTGAGTCAATTAGTTCCGATACTATTTGTATCAATTTATGACTTCATTTAAAAAAGATTAGCAAAGAAAATTTTCCTCAAATCCTTTGATCCAATAAAAATATTCAATATTTATAATTAACACATAATCAATACAAGATTAAATGCATATAATTTTTATAAAATACTAAATAAATGATATAGATTTTATTATTTAATTTTTATAAATATATATAAAAAGAAAGATAGACTTGACTATATCATATCTAACAAAGCCCAAATTCAGTCGTTTTCCTCTACAATTAAATATGCTTGGATCTTAATGCCAAAAGGCTACTTGATAACTATTGTTATCTGCTTTAAAAAAGAAAAAATGAAGTATTTATGAGATGAGACAATACATTTCATATCTCTATCATGGAAATATGATACATAGTAATATAGTGATATAGTAGCAAAGGGATATAATATAACAACATAAGAATGTGTTATAGGAGCTATGAATATATCATATCTCTGCGCTATAAAATATTCCTTGTGCTATAAAGGTAGCAATTCGTATTTCATGTCATAATTATATCAACAGATTTACAATACGAACCTACTTAAGGTTAACCCAAACTCATTTATTTCATATTTGGTTTGAGTCACATTCAATTTTGCCACCCTTATTATGTTACTATGTCATATCCTTATGCTATTATATTATATTCTTTTACTACTATATCATATATATTTTATGCTGCTGTGTTATATCCACATACTACTGTATCATATTCCATGCTACTATATCATATCCCTTACTATTATATTATATTTTCATGCTACTGTAAGATATTTCTATTTTGCTATATTATATTCCTATATTGCTATATTGTATCCCTATGCTACTATAACATGTATATACTTTTTGATATCGTGTCATATCGTTGCACTGCTATATCATATATATATATCATTACACTGCTATATCATATCCACTGTAAGAAAATACTGAAATAGCGATGCAAATTTAGCAACGCATCATTGCGTCGCTAAATTGCGACCACTTTGCGATGCCTCCATGACAACAAAACATTGCGACGCAATTAGCGACGCATTAGCGACTCAATAATCAGAAAATAAAAAAATTATTATTTTTATTTAGCGACGCAAAGAATGCGTCGCAATATTTTTAAATTAATTATTTATAAAATAAATATGGAAAAAAATTGCGATGCAACTCAGTGCGTCGCAATATTTTTAAAAAATTAAATATGTTTAAATAGCGACGCATTAGCGACGCAATAAATTAGAAAATTAAAAAAATTATTTTTAATTTAGCGATGCACCAATTGTGTCACAAATAATTTAAATTAAATTAATTTTTATAAAATATAAATATTAGAAAAAATATTGCGACGCAACTAAGTGCGTCGCAATATTTTTTAAAAAATTAAATATGTTAAATAGCGAAGCATTAGCGATGCAATAAATCAAAAAATTAAAAAATTATTTTTAATTTAGCGACGCACTAACTGCATCACAATTATTTTAAATAAAATTAATTTTTATAAAGTATAAATATAAGAAAAAATAATTGTGATGCAACACAGTGCGTCGCAATTTTTAAAAAAATTAATTATATTAAATAGCGATGCAATAAACAGAAATTAAAAAAATAATTTTAAATTTAGCGACACAATATATGCGTCGCAATTATTTTAAATAAAATTTTTATAAAATATAATTATAAGAAAAAAATATTGCGACGCAATTCAGTGCATAATATTTTTAAAATAATTAATTATGTTAAATAGCGACGCATTAGCAACGCAATAAACCAAAAAATAAGAAAAATTATGTTTTAATTTAGGGATGCACTTGTTGCGTCGCAATTATTTTAAATAAAATTAATTTTTATATAATAATTATAATATTAAAAAATTACAATGCAACCCTTTGCGTCATCATGTTTTTAAAAAAATTAATTATGTTAAATAGTGATCGGTCCGAGATCAGTCGTGGCCGATCGGGATCAGGGCTTGGATCGATCGCGACCGTCGGATCGTCAAAGATCGGACCGATCGCCACGGTCCGAGATCGGTCGTGGCCGATCGGATCAGGGCTTGGATCGATCGCAACCGTCGGATCGTCGCCGATCTCGGACGGATCGCCACTGGTCCGAGATCGGTCGTGGCCGATCGGGATCAGGGCTTGGATCGATCGCAACCGTCGGATCGTCGCCGATCTCGGACGGATCGCCACGGTCCGAGATCGGTCATGGCCGATCGGGATCAGGGCTTGGATCGATCGCAACCGTCGGATCGTCGCCGATCTCGGACGGATCGCCACGGTCCGAGATCGGTCGTGGCCGATCGGGATCAGGGCTTGGATCGATCGCAACCGTCGGATCGTCGCCGATCTCGGACGGATCGCCATGGTCCGAGATCGGTCGTGGCCGATCGGGATCAGGGCTTGGATCGATCGCAACCGTCGGATCGTCGCCGATCTCGGACGGATCGCAATGGTCCGAGATCGGTCGTGGCCGATCGGGATCAGGGCTTGGATCGATCGCAACCGTCGGATCGTCGCCGATCTCGGACGGATCGCCATGGTCCGAGATCGGTCGTGGCCGATCGGGATCAGGGCTTGGATCGATCGCAACCGTCGGATCGTCGCCGATCGGACGGATCGCCACGGTCCGAGATCGGTCGTGGCCGATCGGGATCAGGGCTTGGATCGATCGCAACCGTTGGATCGCCGATCGATTGCCACGGTCCGGGATCGGTCATGGACGATCGGATCAGGATCGTCGGATCATCGCGATCTCGAGCAATGGTCCGGGATCGGTCGTGGCCGATCGGGATCAGGGCTTGGATCGATCGCAACCGTCGGATCGTCGCCGATCTCGGACGGATCGCCACGGTCCGAGATCGGTCGTGCCGATCGGGATCAGGGCTTGGATCGATCGCAACCGTCGGATCGTCGCCGATCTCGGACGGATCGCCACGGTCCGAGATCGGTCGTGGCCGATCGGGATCAGGGCTTGGATCGATCGCAACCGTCGGATCGTCGCCGATCTCGGACGGATCGCCACGGTCCGAGATCGGTCGTGGCCGATCGGGATCAGGGCTTGGATCGATCGCAACCGTCGGATCGTCGCCGATCTCGGACGGATGCCACGGTCCGAGATCGGTCGTGGCCGATCGGGATCAGGGCTTGGATCGATCGCAACCGTCGGATCGTCGCCGATCTCGGACGGATCGCCATGGTCCGAGATCGGTCGTGGCCGATCGGGATCAGGGCTTGGATCGATCGCAACCGTCGGATCGTCGCCGATCTCGGACGGATCGCCACGGTCCGAGATCGGTCGTGGCCGATCGGGATCAGGGCTTGGATCGATCGCAACCGTCGGATCGTCGCCGATCTCGGACGGATCGCAACGGTCCGAGATCGGTCGTGGCCGATCGGGATCAGGGCTTGGATCGATCGCAACCGTCGGATCGTCGCCTATCGGACGGATCGTGATGGTCCGAGATCGGGCCGATCGATCAGGATCGATCGCAACCGTCGGATCGGATCGGTCCGCCATCCGAGATCGGTCGTGGCCGATCGGGATCAGGGCTTGGATCGATCGCAACCGTCGGATCGTCGCGATCGATCGATCGGATCGGATCAATCGGTCGCGGATCGAGATCGGCCGACCGGGATCGATCAGGCTTGGATCGATCGCAACCATCGAATCGATTGGATCGATCGCAACCATCGGATCGTCGCCGATCTCGGACGGATCGCAACGGTCCGAGATCGGTCGTGGCCGATCGGGATCAGGGCTTGGATCGATCGCAACCGTCGGATCGTCGCCGATCTCGGACGGATTGCAACGGTCCGAGATCGGTCGTGGCCGATCGGGATCAGGGCTTGGATCGATCGCAACCGTCGGATCGTCGCCGATCTCGGACGGATCGCCACGGTCCGAGATCGGTCGTGGCCGATCGGGATCAGGGCTTGGATCGATCGCAACCGTCGGATCGTCGCCGATCTCGGACGGATCGCCACGGTCCGAGATCGGTCGTGGCCGATCGGGATCAGGGCTTGGATCGATCGCAACCGTCGGATCGTCGCCGATCGGACGGATCGCCATGTCCGAGATCGGTCATGGCCGATCGGGATCAGGGCTTGGATTGATCGCAACGTCGGATCGTCGCGATCTCGATCGGGTCCGGATCGGATCGGGATCAGGGCTTGGATCGATCGTCGGATCGTCGTGATCTCGGACGATCGCCACGGTCCGGGATCGGTCGTGGCCGATCGGGATCAGGGCTTGGATCGATCGCAACCGTCGGATCGTCGCCGATCGGACGGATCGCCACGGTCCGAGATCGGTCGTGGCCGATCGGGATCAGGGCTTGGATCGATCGCAACCGTCGGATCGTCGCCGATCTCGGACGGATTGCAACGGTCCGAGATCGGTCGTGGCCGATCGGGATCAGGGCTTGGATCGATCGCAACCGTCGGATCGTCGCCGATCGGACGGATCGCCATGGTCCGAGATCGGTCGTGGCCGATCGGGATCAGGGCTTGGATCGATCGCAACCGTCGGATCGTCGCCGATCTCGGACGGATCGCCATGGTCCGAGATCGGTCGTGGCCGATCGGGATCAGGGCTTGGATCGATCGCAACCGTCGGATCGTCGCCGATCTCGGACCGATCGCCACGGTCCGAGATCGGTCGTGGCGATCGGGATCAGGGCTTGGATCGATCGCAACGTCGGATCATCGCGATCTCGGACGGATCGCAACGGTCCGAGATCGGTCGTGGCCGATCGGATCAGGCTTGGATCGATCGCAACCGTCGGATCGTCGCCTATCGGATCAATCGCGACGGTCCGAGATCGTTCATCGCTGACCGATCGATCAGGGCTTGGATCGATGGCAACCGTCGGATCGACGCCGATCTCCGATCGCCACGGTTCGAGATCGGTCGTGGCCGATCAGGATCAGGGCTTGGATCGATCGCAATCGTCGGATCGTCGCCGATTCGGACGATCGCCATGGTCCGGGATCGGTCGTGGACCGATCGGGATCAGGGCTTGGATCGATCGCAATCGTCGAATCGTTGCGATCTCGGACCGATCGCAACGGTTCGGGATCGGACGTGGCCGATCGGGATCAGGGCTTGGATCGATGGCAACCATCAGATCAACGCCGATCGAACCGATCGCCATGGTCCAAGATAAAATAATTTTTAATATTGCGACGCACATATTGCGTCGCAATGTTTTTAAGAAAAATAATAGTAATAAACAAGTTTTAAAAAACATTGCGACGTAACTGATTCATCGCAATTATTTTCAGAAAATATAATTTATAATAGTTATAATAATTAAAAAAATATTACGACGCATTAGCGACGCATTTTCCTAAAAATTAATTTTTACGAAGAAAATAATTTTTAATATTGCGACGCATGTATGGTGTCGCAATGTTTTTTTAAATAAATGTAATTAAAAAATTTAAAAAAAACATTGCGACGCATTATTTGCGTCACAATTATTTTCAGAAAAATATAAATTTTATCAGTTACAAATATTTAAAAAATATTGCGACATATTTGCGACGTAATTTTTTAGAAAATTTAAATTTATCAGTTAAAAATATTTAAAAAATATTGCGACGTATTTGCAACGCAATTTCCTAGAATGTTTAAATAATTTTGCAGAGAAAACAAATTTTAATATTGCAACGCATTCATTGCGTCGCAATGTTTTTAAGAAAAATAAATGTAAGAAAAAAATTTTAAAAAAAATTGTGACGCAATATATGCATCGCAATTTTTTTCAGAAAATATAAATTTTATCAGTTATAAATATATTAAAAATATTGCGATGCATTTACGACGTAATTTCTAAGAAAATTTTTTCAAAGAAAATAATTTTTAATATTGCGACGCACTTGTTGTGTCGCAATGTTTTTAAGAAATATAAATTTAATAAAAAATTTATAAAAAACCTGCGACGCAATATATGCGTCGCAATTATTTTAGAAAATATAATTTTTTATAAATATTTAAAAAATATTGCGATGCATTTGCAACACAATTTCCTAGAAAATAAAAAATTATTTTTCAAGAGAAAATTTTTAATATTGTGATGCATTTATTGCGTTGCAATGTTTTTAGAAATTTAAATGTAATAAAAAATTAAAAAAAATATTGCGACGCAATAAATGCATCACAATTATTTTTTAGAAAATATAATTTTTATCAGTTATTAATATTAAAAAAATATTACGACGCATTTGCGATGCAATTTCTAAAAATAAAAATTATTTTCTACTGGACATTGGCGCCAAGTTAGCGACTCATTAGCGACGCAATTAGTTGCGTCGCTAAGTTTTGCATAAAAAAAAGAAAAAAGTAGTGATGGATTAGCGATGCATTTTGCGTCGCTAATCCATAATAAAAATAAAAAAAATAGCGAGTGATTAGCGACGCATATATTGCATCGCTAATCACCACTATTTAAGGCTTTGTCGGGCCCCCCCCCGCCGCTTCCCTTCTCTTCTTCTTCCTTTTCCTACCCTAGTCGCCGTCGGCATCCGTCTGCTCCTCCGGCTGCCCCCGTCTTCTCTTCCGGCGGAAGCTCCCCCCACTCCGGCGGCGTCCCCTCGCGATCGAAGTAAGCCCATCCTCCTTTTTTTTTTAAATAAGGTCTGGCCACGGCACCGCCGTGGCTGTCTTCTCCGGCCACGGCCGCTGCCGTGCCGCCTGGCCACGGTGGCCAAGCCACCAAAAAAAATGATAGTTTGATGGGGGGTTTTCCCCAACCCCCCCCCCCCCTTCGTCTTCTACGGCCACGGCCGCTGCCGTGGCCGGTGGTGGCCCGGCCACGGTGGCGAGGCCACCGAAAAAAAATATTAATGGGGGTTTTCCCCACCCCCCCTCCCGTTCGTCCTCTCCGGCCACGGCCGCTGCCTGGCCACGGTGGCCAGGCCACCGGAAAAAAAAATAGTTAGGGGGGAACCCCCCTCTCGTTCGTCTTCTCCGGCCACGGTGGCCAGACAACAACAAATAAATAAATAAAAGGTAACAAGGGGGCTTTTCCCCCACCCCGGCCCCCTTCAATTAAAAAAAAATAACATTCATAAAAAAATTAACTTAAAAAATTAGATTCTATCATATTTTATTATTTTTAAAATTATTTTCAAATAATTTGATGGTAAATATAAAAAATTATAAATATATTTTTAAAACATGGGCAACTTAATTTTTTTTAAAAAAGTAACAGCTAGGGGGGTTTTCCGACCCTCGACCCCTTCAAAAATTTTTTTTTTAACACTCATGAAAAAAATTATCTAAAAATTTATATTCTATTATATTTTATTGTTATTAAAAATATTTTTAAATAATTTGATGACAAATAAAAAAAAATGTGACCACTAATCTAATTTTTTATTAGATTACTTATAAATTAATTAATTTATGTCATTAGTCGGAGCTCTTTGGATAGACTGATTGTTATGTCTTGATTATGCAATAATATTTGTAATGCTAGATAGAAAGTCTTGTTGTATTATTATTTAATTTGCAGAATGTTTATGCAATAATATTTGTACATTTGTAGTTATTTACAATTGTTATGTCTTGATTATTTACATTCTGCTTCAAATTGAATGATGCATTAAATTATGTAATGCTAGAAAGTCTTGTTGTATTATTATTTAATTTGCAGCAACAAATTAGTAGTTTCAATGATTTATATTTTAGTCTTCACAAACATTTGTATTCGACACAATAATCTTAAGAAGTCAGTGACTATATTATATAACACTATTCCTATATATGTATAATTGACAAGAAGTTAAGAATAACAAGCATAAGTTCGATTGTCTTCGGACTTCCATATTATTAATCACAGCACTATAACCTTTAGACCCGTTTGAGAATTTGTAAGCCTTAGTCTTGCAAATTCTCAAATTGTCCTGGTGGACAGTTTGGAAATATTTTTTGCGATATGTTAGTCTGCTATTAATCATCGTTGGTGAGATTGCGGTTTGTATTTGCTCATACGTTCTCCTAGTGTGGCTTATATGCCACACATTTAGGAGAACATATGGGGAAATGCTGCCAAAATTTCAACGTAACCGATCGATGATAATTAATAGCAGAATAACATATCACAAAAAATATTCTTGAATGGGATAGGGCCTTACCTTTTAGACATGGAGTGAAGGTAGAATTAATTTAGGACACTTGAATGCTTGTGAAGTCTCATGATTAAACGGACCGCCTTGCGGCCCGACCCGAACTCAAGCCCTAGCATTAGCCTGGCATGAACCTGTGCCTCGGTCCTTGCTAGCACGCCAAGGATCGTAGCCGTGGCCGGGCCTTGCAGGGTAGGGACCTTAGTTGTCTAAAAAAAATTGGTTTAGTTATAAATGATTTAAATGGTTGTTATTAACCTTAGTTGTGTAAAAGAAATAATTTAGTTATATATTTAGTAATGCTAATATAGTTTTATAATGTGGTTTCCTTTAATGGTTTACCAGAAATTGTATAAGTCGGTCAAAAATGAGCGGGGCTCGCTCGTGGATGTATGCAAGGATAAAAGATGGCTTGCTTAATCCAGATTTTCTGAATGGATTGGAAGAATTTATCGCATTTGCATGTAGCCAACCTGAATGGATGGATGGGCCCTAGGATTAGGTGCCCATGCAACTTCCACAGGTGTCAGAATAAAGCCTACAGAGATGTGAAACTGTTAAGGTGCATTTGTGTAAAAAGGGGTTTGTTCCTGATTACGATGTTTGGTACTGTCATGGTGAACCAGAGGAAATTCCAGCAGCTGTTACAGCCAACAAGAGTCAATTCCCGTAGATGAACCATTTGTGAATTTAAACACATATGAAGAAATGGTGATGAATGCATCGGGTAATGAATTCAATCAGAATACATTTATGGAAGAACCAAATCCAGATGCACAGCAATTTTATGATATGTTGCGTGCTGCAAATCAAGAATTGTATCCTGGTTGTGAGGGTCATTCCCAGTTGTCTACGGCTGCTCGGTTGTTGAATATTAAGGCAGAACATCGATTATCAGAAAAGGCGTTCAATTCTGTAGCTGGGTTAATCAAGGAAATTTTGCCAAATGATAATGTTGTAGCAGACAGTTTTTACTCAACAAGAAGTTGTTGCGTGGGCTTGGGCTCCCAGTTAATAAGATCGATTGTTGCTTGAACAATTGTATGATATTTGGGGTGAAGACTCAGAGCTGAGATGGTGTAAGATTTGTGGGCAATCGAGGTACAAAAACGGCGAAGGGGGAGCTAGTACAAGTAGGAGGAAAAGTGTGCCTTACAAGAGGATGCATTACTTTCCTCTTACCCACGCCTGCAGAGATTATACAGATCTGAGGCTACAGCTGCTGATATGAGATGGCATGCCGAACATGAATCTAAAGAGGATGAAATGCGGCATCCATCAGATTCAAAGCTTGGAAGCATTTCAATGAAAATCATCCTGATTTCGCTGAAGATATAAGGAATGTGAGATTAGGTCTTTGTACCGATGGCTTCCAACCATTTGGTCAAGCGGGGCAACAGTATTCATGTTGGCCTGTGATACTGACTGTATATAACCTTCCTCCATGGAAGTGCATGAAAGATACTGCAATGTTTTTAGTTTTGGTTCCAGGACCATCAAATCCAAAGGAAAAGATTGATGTCTTCCTGCAACCGTTGGTGGCCGAATTGAAAATGTTGTGGGAAACAGGAGTCGTAGCCTACGACATTTCTATGAAACAGAATTTCATCATGAGAGCTGCTTTGATGTGGACAATAAGTGACTTCCCGGCATATGCAATGTTGTCTGGTTGGAGCACTGCTGGACGTCTGGCATGCCCTCATTGCATGTATGATTCGGATGCATTTACATTGCAGAAGAGTGGTAAGCAGTCATGGTTTGATAATCATAGGAAGTTCTTGCCCCCAAATCATCCTTACAGGCGTAACTTGATCGCCTTCCGGAAGAACAAAGCAGTCACAAAATTCGCCGAACCGGTTAGGTCCGGCACGGATATATTTGATACTATAGAGCATTTGGGGTTGAGGTATGCTTGGGAACCAGATGCAGATAGAATAAATGGCCGTATATGTAAAGAACATAACTGGAAGAAGCGAAGTATATTTTGGGATTTGCCTTATTGGAGCACAAATCTCATCCGGCACAACTTGGATGTTATGCATATCGAGAAAAATTTTTTTGATAACATATTTAACACGGTGCTAAACATCCCGGGAAAAACAAAAGACACTGCAAAGTCAAGAGAAGAACTTAATCAGTATTGCAGAAGAGGTGATTTGAGAGGAGTGCCGATGGGACCTATCCTAAAGCCTGTTACACTCTTGACAGAAATTCACGAGAAGTTTTATGTAACTGGCTTAGAGGGTTAAAATTTCCAGATGGTTATGCCTCAAATATCGGTAGGTGTGTGGACATGCATAAGCTCAAGTTGTTCGGCATGAAGAGTCACGACTGCCATGTTTTCATGCAACGGTTATTGCCTATAGCTTTTCGTGAGTTGCTTCCGCAACATGTCTGGAAGGCATTGACGGAGCTCAGCTTGTTCTTCAAGGAGTTATCTGCCGCAGTCATTACTTCTGCATCCATGGCAAGGCTTGAGGAGGAAATTCCAATTATTTTATGCAAGCTGGAGCGAATATTTCCTCCCAGTTTTTTTGACTCAATGGAGCATTTACCGGTTCACTTGCCATACGAAGCGAGCATAGCTGGTCCCGTGCAGTATCGCTGGATGTATCCTTTCGAGAGGTAAATATATACATCATTAAGACATGTTGACATTTCAAATATTATTTCATTGCGAGAAAATTGGTTAATTTTTTGTTCAACTTTACATATAGGTATCTTAAGAAGTTAAAAAATAATGTGCGTAATAAGGCAAGGGTTGAAGGTTCTATATGCAATGCACACTTGGTCGAAGAAGTTTCAGCTTTTGCCTCGCATTACTTTGAGGGTCACGTCCACACGAGGAGCCGAAATCTTGGTCGTAACGATGACGTATGTGTGGACGAAGGAGAACCTAATGACGGTAGAATATCAATTTTTAAAGGTATCGGCCGTTCATTTGGGGGGCAGAAGTCAAGAAATCTTAGCGATATGGAGTATAATGCAGCACATTATTACATCCTAATGAACTGTAGAGAAGTCGATCCATATATTGAGTAAGTGTATACTTCAATGCTTAATTGGAACTTCTAATTTAAATTACAATATACCATAATATTTAATTGCTAACATCAGTTTTAATCCTTATCATCCCATAAGGATGTATTGTGATAGACAACGACAGATGAATCCCGACATCAGTCAAGTTGCAATTGGGCAGAAGTTAGAAACGGAGTTTGCTTACTGGTTTTATGAATTTGTGAGTAGTATCACTCAATCAATTTCAATAATGGCTTTAATTTTTTGAATTGGTTGTGAATAGCTTATTAATTTATAGGTAAACGGTCCATGGTCCACAACCGATATTTTCATTAAATGTCTATCGCAATGGCCATTGAAGACCGTAACAACCTCTACTGGCTATTTTGTTAATGGGTACAAATTTCAGATTGAACGATTAGCAGCTTCAAGAGGCACGCAGAACTGGGGCGTGTGTGTTAAAGGAGAAAGTGTTGGAGCAAATATGCAGGATTATTACAAAGTTAGTAGAGGTGGTTGAAGTTGAATATCCCGGTTGGCCTATGAAACGAACCGTATTGTTTCGTTGTGATTGGTTCGATCCGACAGTTCCTGTGGGCAAAAGGGTTCATAACGACTACAATTTGGTTGAAGTGAACCATCGACGAAGATTGCAGAAATATGACCCATTCATCCTTGCATCCCAAGCTCAGCAAGTGTTTTACTGCGGATATCCAAGTTTGCGCAACGACAAGCGAGATTGGTGGGCTGTTTCTAAAATCGTCCCACGTTCAACAATCGTATTAGAGGAGAGTTCATCAAGTCAATCAGCCGAGTGCCCTGCATTTCAAGAGGATGAGATGGAAATGCATGCAATTGAGGACGACACAAGGGCTCCTGAAACATCACTTAGAGATCCAAATGGTGATGTCCAAGAAATTGCGGATGCAAATGTTCGGTTTCCTTCCGATGATAATGAAACTGAATCGCAGTCCGATACGGCATCGGATGTTGAACCAACATTTCACGAAACAAATGACACCGATTAAACATAGAGGTTTTTTAAATTCAACTTTATTTTATAAGTGTTAAATTTTTACATAGTCAATCATTAATCGTAATTTAATTGCATGAATCTTTAGTATTTTCAGTATGACGGGCAGAGGTAGATCTACCGACGACAGACGGAGTGAGCAGGGACGTAGCCCTGCTGCATCAGATCACATGAGCTTTGGAGATGGAGAGTTCGGATCTCCACACATCGCACAGCCTTCGATCTCTCCAGCAGTATCCTGCACCATCCAGCCGATCGGCACATACCTCCGAGAGTTCTTCCACCATCGGCCGCACCGTACTTCGACTTGATGCTCATGGGCTGTAAGTATATACTAATTAAAAATATATGTTTATGTTTTTAAGTCAATTACTTATAAACATGCATTTTTTTAACAGATTTATTGAGCAGCATCATGTATCCAGCCACATCAGCGCCGTATTTCAGAGGCGTGCAGATCCCAGTGGCTACGATTGGCGCCACGTATCTCCAGCCACGAGGGAGTTTTATTTTTCTGAGTTTCAGGTAAACTTATTAAATACAATTTATCACTGATATAAAATTTCTTAATCTTAATAAATTCTGAAACTAACTGTTTATTTTAATGCAGAAAAAGTTTACGTGGGACCCTGCCAGCCATGATGCCATTAGGGCAGCATGGGAGGCTCTGACGGGACGCCGATACTCCGACATGCTTCATCGTTGGAGGTCATCGGGTCAGCGTCCTGCGCATGTGCCAGAGGGTATTTGGCACGAGTGGCAGCAGGCCTGGCAGTCCGATGGCTGGCGCAGGAGGTCCGCATCAGCCAGCACGAACCGCCGATCCGAGAAGGGCGGTCCTGGCACGGGTCTCTCCCGCCATACTTCGGGCTCCATTTCGATTCAGGAGCACAGACGGCGTATGGTAAGAAAACATAAATATTTTAATTACTAATTTAGTTATTTACAAATATTTGTATTAATATCAATTTTTTTATTGTTATAGTCTGAGCAGGAGGGAGATCCTGGTGAGTTTCGTCTATTCAGGGCGACACACACCAGGAGGGACGGTTCCTGGGTCGACACGCGATCACGGGAGGTTGCGGTAAGAAATTAGATTTATGTAGTATCTGTTTAATTTCTAAAATTTTATTTCAAGAAATTTATTAACTCATTTATTGTTGATTTTATAATTTAAAGACACGAGTCGAGGAGCTTCGCTCCCAGGCATCGCAGGTCGACTCTACTGATGGGGAGACGCCCGTCGAACTCTCAGCAGAGGAGAGTCGGCGTGTGTTTTTGGAGGCTGTTGGTGCCCAGCCGCGAGACCGCAGGGTCTATGGTCTGGGCACTAGAGCTTCTGCATATTTTTCCCATCAGGCCTCCAGCTCGCGAGTTTCTGGTGATATTCCTCCGAGCGTTTAGACGACATTCGGAGATCTATTGCGGAGGAGGTTCGGCAGGACGTTCGTCAGGAGGTTCGGCAGGAGGTCAGGAGCGAGGAGTTCGAGCAGCGTATGCGAGGCCGGGATCAGGAGCTTGCAGACATGCGAGATGAGATGCGTCATTTGCAGGATATGGTTAGCCGCTTGTCGCAGGGTCTCCAGCCTCCACGTGATCGCTCAGATTCTTGATGTATTTTTTTTCTTTTTTTATGTTGTACATGAAAACTTCAAAATTTTAATATATGAATTATTTTTGGAAATTGATTATTGTTTGGATCAATATGAGTGAAGAATGTTTCGATCAATATTTAATTTAACGAAATTGTATTAACCGTTTTAATTTTTAATATTTTATTTTTTAAAAAAATTTAATTTGCGACGCATTAGCGACTGAAATTGCATCGCTAATATTTTTAAAATATTATTATTAAATATTGCGACGCAATGACCTGGCGTCGCAATAATTTAAAAAAAATTAATAGCGACGCATTAGCGACTCAAATTGCGTCGCTATTATATCTAAAATATTTTTAATAAATATTGCGACGCAATGACCTTGCGTCGCAATATTTTAAAAAAATTTTATTTGCGACGCATTAGCGACTCAAATTGCGTCGCTATTATATCAAAAATTATTATTAAATATTGCGACGCAACTAAATGCGTCGCAATATTGCGACGCAATTGAATGCATCGCAATATTTAATAATAATTTTAAATATTAAAAATTAGTTTTAAATTTAGCGATGCATTTGGATGCGTCGCAATATTGCGACGCAATGTTGCGTCGCAGAGAGTCGCAATATTGCGACGCAATTGCGACAAATGGATATTGCGACGGACATCTGAGCGACGCGTCATTGCGTCGCTATTGCATCGCAATAGCATGTTTAGCGACGCAATTGCAACGCATTTGGGCGTAGCAATATTTTTTTTTCTTTGTGATGATCCCTATGCTACCATATGTTATGTTTCATGATTAAGGTATGGGTTGCATTGTCCCATCTCTTTCATATTTTTTTAAAGCAGCTAACATTAGTTTTGGTTTCGAGATCCATATGGATCTGATAGCATAGGAGGCCGTTGGATTTAGATTTAAGTTTGACTACATGCAAATGTAGCCAAATTTGTGTCTCTTTCTCTCTCCCTCTCTCTTTCTATATATATATATATATAATAATAATTTTAGCTTATTTAAATATAGTCAAATTAAAAATTTAATATTTTTTTCATTATTGGATCAATATAAAATTTAAAATTATTTTATTTTTTTTCTTCTAAATTTATAAATTATATAAATTTAAGAATAAAAAAGTAATTAAATATAAATTTAATTATATTGATATATATATATATATATATATATATATATATATATATATATATATAATATCTTTGGCATGTTCTAATTATTTTCTCACGGAGTTACAGGGAAACTAGGCACCGTACGCCGCTACGCGTAAGAGGATCAAACTTGGTACTCATAGCTTGTCGCCAAGCTGGGTGCATCACTGCTGATGAAAAACATGTGGGGCTCTACTCCTTTTACAGCAATGCCTTCTATTGAAAACGCCTGGCCTCAGTAACTTTTTGGAAGACGTGCGTTGATTGGGGGAAGACGGGGTGGAGAATCAATCGGTTCTTGCAAGGTAAATTTGCTTTGTTAGACGTGCATTCATTGGGTGAAGCTAAGAAGTGGAACGTGACATGGAGAATCAACCAGTTGTGCCAGCAAATTAGAAGTGGTTTTGATTATTTTATTCTTCTCAACGTTATATAATAGTTATATTAAAAAATATTTTTTAAAAAAATTAAAATTTTTATAAATAATTTATTTTTTTCTTATTCACCATACCAAACTAACTCTCTTTTATTACTACTATTTTTCTCTTTCAATAAGTGCTCTACCAATTAGTATTTTTAGTTTGCAAGTGTTCTTACAAGTGGCAAGTGCTCTACCAAGTATTCAAGTGCTACATAAAAGGAGGTTCTTGTTGAAAAGTACAAAAGAAAGGAAGTTACTTCTTATGGAGAGGCTAGAGCACAAGAGAAAGCTCACAAGTCTCGGCTTCACACCTCCATCTATAATACTCTTCTCAATTCCTTCTTGTGGGTTAGTTTTTATTTTTTTGCATGCATTAATTAAAAATTTTAGATATGATATTTTTTGACGAAAGTAATTTTATCATGCACCCTTTTTCTGAGAGTAAGGAAACTAATCTCCAACCCCAACCCCAACCCTAAGTTCCCTCTAGAGCCAGTGTCAGCGAATGTCAAACCTCTTCTCGTAAGAGAACTAGTGATGTTTGGAATGATTTTGATTGAATTATGGTTGATGGAGTCTATAAAGCAAAATGTAGAAAATGTGCAAAACTTTAAAGTTGTTCTAATACTGGATGAACATGGCATTTAAAAAGACCTCAAGAAACTCATAGGATGCATGATTTCCACTAGCAATGTACCCTTAATATACGAGAGGGATCACTTATAGGTAATTTTGCAAATAACTATGAAAATCAGAGAAAATTACTTGTAAGATGGATAGTTCATAATGAATTATCTTTTAGTTTATCTGAATCTTATAATTTTGAACGATATGTTCAATTAGGCCTACAACCTGGTTATAGAAGAACTACTAGGTGTACATTTAGAAGAGTGGCTATGACAAACTTTTTAGCAATGAAACAAAGTTTTACTGAAACTTTCTCAAATTTAAATGCAGGAGTTTCTTTAACTTCTAATATTTGGTTGGCATATGTAGGTAGTAATTATTTTATTGCTATTACTGCTCATTATATTGATAATGATTGACAACTAAATAAACAAATTCTTGCTTTTTATGCTTTTTGATTTTCCGCATTTGGACAATAAATTTTAAATGTTATTTATCAAACTGCATGCTTATATAATATTAATAATAAAATAGTATTTATTACTTTTGATAATGCATCTAATAATAATTTGTCTGTTGCATTATTAAATGACTCTTTGCATCCCATTTTATATGGACAATTATTTCATATTAGATATGCATATCATATATTAAATCTTTCTGCTCAATCTGGCATGGACATAATTCAAGAGGTTATTTTAAAAATTAGAAATGCAGTTTCTTTTATTCATGCTTCAAGGTCAAGACTTCAAGAATTTAAATAATTATGTGCAGATGATGGTAAATGTTTTAAAAAATTTAAACTTGTTGTAATTACTCGTTGGAATAGTACCTATACCATAATACATGATGTATATCCATATAAGAACTTATTAAGTACTTATATTAATGATCGTGGATTAGGATTTACATTGACTGAAACTGATTAGCATTAAGGTAAAATTTTAGAAGATTTTTTTGTTACTTTTTATGATGCTACAAATATTCTTTCAAGTATTTATTATCCAACTTCTTGTTCATTTTTACAAAAAAGCATATGTAATTAGTAAAAAAATAAAGAATATAGATATCATGAAGTTTTAATGCTTATTATATATAATATGTAAACTAAATGGAATGAATATTGGAATAGGATATGTCCATTGCATAACTTAGCTATTGTTTTTGATCCTAGAGTTAAATGAAATGGAGTAAATTTTTTAATTGATCAATATTATGAAAACATGAATCAAAATCCTGCTAAAGATGAGGTAACATGACTTCTTAATGATATGTATGGTTTATATAATGATAAAATTTATGGATCTAGACTACCTGCTCAAAGCTCTGCTTCTTCTAGATCTCGTACGTTATCCATTTTTTCATTCATTAGAAAACATGCACATGCTTCATGTTCTTCATCTTCCTCATCTTTAAGTAATGAATTAGAATTTTATTTACAAAACGATCTTCATTCTGCATATGCTGAAGATCAAATAGAAAGTCTAGATGTATTAGTTTGGTGGAAGAGTGTTAGAAATTAATATCCTGTTATGTCTGCCATTGCACAAGATATTTTAGCTGTGCCAATGTCCACAGTAGCATCGGAATCCGCTTTCAGTGCAGGTCGACGTATTCTGGACGAAAAGAGAAGTAGGATGACTAGCGAGACGATTGAGATGCTTCTCTGCTTCAAAGATTGGTTGGATGCTGAGGCGAGGCTTCAAGATAAAGGTGGACATGACTTAACCAGCAAAGAAGATGATGACACAAATACTACTAATGAGTGAGTCATCTCTATTTTTATAATTGTATATTTTTATTTTTGTAATTGTTAAAGTGAGTCATCTCTATTTTTTTCTCCTTTATTATTATATTCTATTATGGAGGTCAGGCTAGCCCCCCTTCCTTTATTTACCATTTTGACTTTAAATTAATAAAGTGGTAGAGGTCTATGCCAAATCCCTTACCATTAAAGTGGCTTCATATTAATAAATTTCTTTATTCCTAATAATTTTTAAATTTATTAAAAAAAATATTTTTTATAAAATTTTTTTATCAAGACCTTATGGGTCATGTCGGCGGCCCAGGCCCATATGAGCCATGCCTGGAAGAAAATTTTTTTCAAGCCCGCCATGGTACGGCACAGTTTACTGGGCCGTACCAAGCATGGCTCATTTCGTGTCGAGCCATACTGGCTCATGGGCGGCACAATCCGTTGCCCACCTCTACAGCAAATGGACTTTGGTCAAGCCTCTTAAGAACTTGACGATGACACTTATACAAGAAGATATGGCAGATGAAAATTTTGTTTCATCCATAATAATATGCCAAGATGTATAAGTAAACACGGCTAGACATAACATGCTCAAGTTCATATATTATTTTAATTAATCTGTTAGCAAAACTACAGGGCTACAAAACTTAAATAAAAATTAATGAATCATAAATAAATTTAAATTATAAACATATAATACTTTCTTTCAAATTCAGTGTGAAACTAAATTTAAGGTATTATAATTTTATCCTCTCATAATGTGGCATACTTGTTGCTCACCATAAGCTATTCAAAATCTACCTTCGAATCAGATTGGTGCTGTAAGAGCGGCTTTACACTAAGACGCGACTCTATCATCGTTCCATAAGTAGCTCTTTTCTTATACTCATCAACTTTTGCATACTCAGATCAATATCGATATCATTTGTAACATCACAAATCCACCTGATAGTTCAAATTAATTCATTAGTGAAACAAAATCATATGGCTCAAAAATTTGAATAAAAATTAATTGCCAGTAGTTAAGCTTTCCATTAAAATGTAGATTTAAATTTAAAGTATTACACGGATATTTATTGCCATACATAGATAAAGTACAATGATCCACAAGCATGTTCAACAGATTTCAAAGATGAATAATCATGTTTTCCTGAATAAAAGTTCAATAGGGTTTGATTTTTTTTGGACACGATGAGGATAGAATATTTATAAAGCAACATGTTATTTGGAGTGTTTCTTCCTAATGTTGTGATGTTTTACTAATCACAACCACACCAAAGGTAATTCTAACTCTCTCAATTTTAATATAAAATGGATGCGAGAATAGAAAAGAAAATATACTTTTCATTTTTTTTTCAAATGCGCCTAATTACAAGTTTATATAGATACAATATAATCCTTCAAAGATTATTTACGTGAATGCATCACTATAATACGTATAAAATTTAAGAGATAATCTATAGAAATCTAAAAGACAGGACTCCTTAGAAATTCTAATAGTCACCTTGAATATTAACTTAGAATATATTTAAACATAGAATTACACATGCCATAAGTTTATATATGAACTTAGACCATTCTTTTCGTAAAGTATGAAGATATGGCACTTTTTTTTTTTTTAATTGAAGGATCAAAAGCCAATTTATAAATAATTCTTTAGCTTCCTCACAATACTTAGAAAATGTCTCTATACACTTATTAAATTTAATGTAGCACTTAGAATACTTCATGATAAAGTTAAATTTAATTATGCAATACGCTTGAGCCATCAAAGAAAGATCATTTCAACTACATGTCCTTGCTTGGCTATTCTGTGAGCGATAACAATATTAGCGAAATATTAATTGTGAAAGAGGGATTTTAAGTAGAAGCAGCTCTTATCATTTTTCTTAATTAAAATTTTTTAGTAGTCCTAATGTAGGTTTAAGCATTGAATAATTTTATTTGATATCCAATTTATAAATTCATTGTCGGATTAATATTGATATGTTGTGGGATGTCGCCTTGCATGTTTTGCATAAAGTGGATCGTTGCATTTTAGGTCCATCTTTTCTCTCCTAGTTCTCGAGCGTGCGCAAGAATACTGGTCGAACCGTAGCAGAGGCGTCAGCATTGGTCCCTGGCAGGCAAGTGCATCAACAACTAGACGGGTAACAGAGCAACATGGCTCGTAGCTTTGGAAAGGGGCCACAACCCCGTGAGATTGGTACGAAACAGGGGCAATTCTTACGGTCCTCTTCCCATTCTTTCTTGTCCACGGTTAGCTCGGCCATAGGGGTCTTTGAGCATCTCTCCTTGGTGGTGGAGCACCCTCCCATTCAAGGAGGCAGCAACCAAAGCTTGGACCACCGTGAGAAGAAGCCGATGTCGGAGAATGATGCAGGTGGCTTCCGAATCTCGACCGTAGGGCTGCGAACGGGCCGAAGTGGGTTAGGGTTATGAGTACTTCCTATATAATCTAATTTTATATTTAAATCTTAATTTTAGATCGATTGAATCAAATTGAATTTATAAAAAAACAAATTAAACCGAACGAAAACTTGCATATGTTTTTGTTCAAGTATGATCCAACATCCAACAGCAATGTTAAGATCTAGAATAAAATTTGATTGAATTATATTTATATTTAAGTATCTAACCATTATTGTATAAATCTATTAAATAATTTCAATAATTTAAATTTAAATTTACACTCAAAAATTTTAATTCTATCTAGATAAATGATTATTTTCAAGTTTATAAATTATAATATTTATTTATGTACTTAAATAATATTATAAATAATAATTTATTAAATAAATAATATATAATTAATATAATTAAAAATAAAAAATAAATTAGTTTAGTGTTTATTCAGTAAAATATAAAAATAATTGAAGTTAAAAAAATAAGAATTATACAATTAAGATTTATAAGTTGAATCGAATTGATAGTGAACTTAAATATATATAATTGAAGTTTAATTTAAAATTTAAATCGTATCAAAATTTTAAATCTAACTTAATTTATGAGCCTTTAAATACGGTTAAGATTGAAACCAAATCAGATGACAAGTCAACCTACCAATTTACAAGTTCGGATAGCCAGCTCCCAAGGGGCGACGGATGATGCGACCATAAGCTTAATTGGCGCCGTTGCGCCGCTTTTCTTCCACCGGTCCACCCAACCGACCATCACATCCGACCGCCGAGGAAATAATGGATTTCGCTTTGGCCGGTCGCTTTGGCCGTCCAACACCTCGATCGGGCTCCCTCGGCATCCTGCTTCATCACCGAAGGGAGCAATCCTCCCTTGTTCGACGATGCTTCGAGTCGCTGTCACCTTCTTTTAGCAACACCTCGGGTGGTGCGGCAACGAAACAGAGCTCCTCTATTGCCATGGACCTCCTCCACCTTGCCGGACTTGTTTATGGAAGAGGAAAGCCATCAACTTGGGGTTCTCAACAGCGAGGAACACGTCAAGAAAGCTCACCTCACCTGGCCGGCGGGGATACCTTACCTCTTTTAGTAACCTCGCCGGCGTGGAACTACCAGACGCCGGGGGCGAACCGGCGTGCGGCTACCGAGCGTGACGGAGGAAGAAGAAGAAGAGAATTGTTTTTGAAATATATATATATATATATATATATATATAGGCAAGGGGAAGGTGTTATTCCGAGTTGGTATAAATCAAGAATAAGGTTGGAATAACCCTGAAATAAGTGGAATAATTATTTCAGATGGACTATTCTGGTGGTTGAACATTGATTCAGGGCATCTTGCCACGGTGATTCAGTCCAACTTATTCGTCCTTTTTTCTCTTGTTTATTTTTGAATTACAACAGTTTATAAATAAAATCCATTTCCATTTACTTCTCAATATTGTTCTTTGGAAAACCAATCCAGCTCAAGTTATTTACAACATAACATAAACCAACTGAGAAAGAGAGTTTGATTTCTATTCACAATTGCAGCGACCCCGGTGGTCTACTCAGCTTTCATCTTACTTGCTTTCATCTTACTTGGTTGGAAGACATGCTAGATTTAGCAAACTCAAGGGAGTTGGGCCTTGATGCGGGGTAAAATCGTTATTACATTAATATCTACACACATGACGACAAGATTAGAATCATTTTCGATTTCTGACTCGTCAGTTATCATATTCAGAGAAATATAAGCTGCCATGCCTCTATCAAACATAACTACAGCTCTCGACAGGATCAAGCCATCTTTTTATGCCTCGGCAGGACCGAGCAATCTTTATGCCTCGGTATGATCGAGCAATCTTCATACCTTGGCAGGTCCGAGCCATCTTTATGCCTCGACAGAACCGAATCACTTCCTCTTTCAGCTCAAACACCCTTATTATCTAGCACTACGCCAAGGCCTCTGCATGATAAACAGCTCCAATCACTTGGATTTCAAAGCGATCCTACCAAAATATAAGCAAGGAGCCAAACATAATCCTCTGACTGCAATCAATAAAAGTTCAAATCCTTGATTATTTGGTGGGATTTCAGTTACATCGATTCCCAGCATCCCCAAAAAGGAAATAAAGCTAAATATAGCTTAATACCCATAAATGATCAAATCTCAAAGCACCAATCAGCTTCTTTGGCTGTCGATCCTCTAACTAACATGATTCGAATCCCATCGACCCCGTAACTGACTAGATTTGAATCATATTCGAATCGTACTAGCTTTCAACTTCGCAGGGCACATATGAGAAGTCGGGCATTAACCCGCCACCATTCTAACAGTCTATAAATAGCTGATCCTAAGACCTCTTCAAGTAATGCTCACTTTGAACTAAAAAATCTTAAGCAGAGTTCTTAACTCTCGAGAGGTCATTCTTGAGAGACTTTTTTGCAAGAGCCTTTTCCTCATATCTAATTGCTGAGAATTGCTACTGAGTTGAACGTCAAAGGGTCTTCCGCAGGGCCATCTCCAATGCTTCTTGTGTGGAGACTATCTTGCATATTTGTTCGGATGGAAAATTGCAATCCGAATCCAGATGCGAGCCGCACCTAAGTCGGAGAACGGAATTCCACAGCAACAGGCCCTGGTTTAGCTTTCGTGGCCAATAGTTTGTAACCAACAACTAAGGCTAACAGCTAATCCAATCAAGCTCTTGATTTAAAAGCATCACTTTATAGTTGCAAACTTAGCTTCTCATAGGTCTCGGATGCAGTAAGAGAATTTAGTTCAGCCATGTGATACACTACGAAAGACTGATGAAGACTTTGAGGCAATTTCTCACCAATAGCAAAACTTTGGAGACGCAGAGAAGATTCAGAAAATGCAGAATAACATATTTAACTTATTCCCAAATTAATAAATTAAAAGAAGTAATCAGTTGATAACTCACCGGAAGCAGTTTCGCCTCAAGAATGATGTTAGAGTACGTACAGCTGAGCATCTATGACAATTATCATTTCTCAATATATCACTACCAATAATCTGAGCAAGAACACTCTCCACCTCTAAAATGGTGGAACCTGTATGCATCCCTCAGCACTATTTCCCGATCAACAGCCTTGCTAACCAATTTGTACACTGTATGGCAATCCCCACAAACTCGAAGATTCTTGAATACCCTTATGGTAGATCCTTCTGGCACATTCATTACTCCAAATGCCAAAGCAAGCTTCTCACTGTGGCTCCAAAGGTTATGTTCTTTCTGTTCTTCATCTGTGTCATGCAATGCAAAGGAGGTATCAGCAACATAACCCACTTGTTTAACCATTTGCAAAATCTCTTCCAACTTTGAATAGATCTGCGGTGCTTGCGGGTGACTCCTGTCCCCAATGCCAAAGGAACTCACTTCATTCTTCACCTTAATCCAACTGCAAGCTGGTCTCTTTTTCAAATTGATTGACTTCATATGCATTCTCAACTTGTCGACATCTTCCCACCTTCCATTAATAGCATATACATTTGATAGAAGAACATAAGCTGAGTCATCTGAAGGGTCTAACTCAAGAAGGCGCTGGGCAGCTTTCCTACCAATATCCAAATTTCTGTGAGTTCTACTGGATGACAGCAAACTGCGCCAAATGAGATCATTTGGTGACACAGGCATATCTTCAATGAACCTCTCGGCTTCAACGAGCCTCCCTGAACGTCCAAGTAGATCAACCATACAAACACAGTGCTCTATTCTTGCGGAGATACCAAACTCAGAAGTCATTGCATTGTAGTAACCAATACCTTTGTTTAGTAGGCCCGCATGATTGCAAGCAGAGAGAAGAGAAACAAAGGTAACATAATCAGGTTTCCGCCCTACTGAAAGCATCTGTTTAAACGTATCTTCAGCCTTCTCAAAGCAACCATGTCTTGCATGCCCTGATATTATAATATTCCATGATTGCTGTGATCGTTCGGTAGGCTCAGGGAGTAATTTCAATGCATCATCCATCTTTCCACATTTTCCATACATATCCATTGCAGCATTTATCACATGAATATCTGAATCAAATCCAACTTTAGTAATCAGACTGTGAAGTTGCTGTCCTTCCTCAAGTGACGCCAAACTTGTGCTAGCTGCAAGGCCACTGGCAAGACTAAACTCATCTAGAGAAATTCCAGCATGCTGCATTTCCATAAAGAGCTTTAAAGCATCTTCTCCATGCCCATGGTGTGCTTTTGAAGCAATCATAGCATTCCATGAAACTGCAGTTTTGTTGGCCAAGCCATCAAAGATAAACGCACTGGAATCCAAATCACCACACTTGGCATACATTGTGATCAGGGAGTTCTTTATATACTCATCTGATTCAAATCCAGTGGATACCATATGTGCATGAAGTGGCTTTCCATACTTCAGCAGGTCATTTGGAGTGGAGCAAGCCCCAAGGATGTTCACCATGGTTATGTAGTTCGCTGTCATTCCAGCTTCTCTCATCCAATTAAACGCTTGCATTGCCTCCCTCTGCTCTTCATTCTCTGCGTGTCCTCCTATGATTGCGTTGCATGTAACAACATCACGATCAGGCATTGTTCGAAACACCATCTCGGCTTCGCTCATAGCATTACATTTCCCATACATGGTGATTAAAGCATTACCCACCAACAAGTTCTCTTGGAGACCAATGTGAATGATAAGGGCATGAACTGTCTTGCCATCCAACAGAGCTCTGGGACTAGAACATGCAGTCAGTGCATTAGCAAATGTCACATGACTTGTTTCATTCTCTGTTCGAAGCAGTTGAGATAAAAGCTTCAGGGCATCTGTGCATTGCCCGCTCTGGACGTAGGAAGAGATCATAGAGTTCCATGAAATCAGATCTCTTTTGGGCATGCCATGAAACAAGACATCTGCCTCTTCATACTTCCCTGTCATGGAATACATATTAACAAGGGTATTGCCCACAGAAACAAATAAATCAAGACCATGTTTAACACTTAGGGCATGAAGTCCCCTTCCCCACTTCAAATAATCCGAACAACTAAATGCCGTTATTATACTAGAAAAAGTTGTGGTATCTGGCTTGATATTGCCATGACGCATGTCTGAAAACAACTGCAAAGACTCCATGCACATTCCCTTGCGTGAGTACACCGATATCATTGAATTCCATGATATCTTGTCCTTTTCCTCCATCCGGTTAAAGATGAGTTCAGCATCTCCTATTCTCCCCATATTCCCAAACAGTGTTATCAGAGAGTTTGCCACCGAAACATCAGTCTCAAGTCCAGTAACCACAACATGGGCAATAACTTGAATAGTTAACTTCTCATCCTCAAGCAACCCACAAGAACTAATTGCCGTCGTAAAAGAATTCTCATTGCAAACCACTCCTTCCCTTCTCATCTGCTGATAAGCCTTGATGGCTTCCTCTGGATACCCATTTGTGGAAAAGCTCACCATCAAGGCAGTCCAGGAGACAACATTCCTCTCAGGCATCTCCTTGAAGAGTCTCTGAGCATCATACACGAACCCATTACTGCCATGCAAATGCAATAGTGCAGTTCCAACAAATACATCACTAATCAGCCCAATTTTCAAAGCTAACGCATGGAGTTCGATACCTTTACCAACTATATCTGCCCACCGGTTACAGGCGGTCACCAGGCTCGCGAGCACGAACTTGTTGGGCTCGATGCCATCTTCCCTCATCTCTCGGAACAATTCCACAGCTTTAGCAAAGGAACCCACTCGAACGCAGCCAGAAATAGCTGTATTCCAAGAGGCATCGTTTCTCTGAGGCATGTGATCGAACACCTTGAGCGCGGTTCCCAATCGGCCGAATCTAAAGTACAGGTTGATGAGGGTGTTATAATGGAAGAGGCTAAGCTGGATGGAGCGTCGGAGAGAAAGGCAGTGGATTGCACTTCCGGTAAGAGGGTCGGAGATCTCTGCAAAGCCCTTTTGGGTGAAGAGGGCGACTTTGGGGTTCCGGTGGTCGGAGAGAAGGCCAAAGCCATTCGGGGTAGGTTCTACGGGAGGGCATGAGAGCGTGGAGAGGTTTCGGAGGGAGAGAAGAACAGGAGAAGGGGCGGCGGGATTGAGTCGGAGCGCTGGGATCTTCTTGCACCAGCTAGCCAGCTCGTCGTTTATTTGGCGTGGCGGGCGTTGTGCGAGAATTCAAACACCTCGTTCGAAAGAGTAAGGCAACAGGCGGCGCTGTACGCCGAGCGGCCCCGTGGCAGAACAGTGGAACCACAAGCGGAAGGGACGGAAAAGTCTTCGTGTCCGCACAGACGTACGCCACCAATGCGATACATGTTGAGTAATGGGCTAAAATACATCTAAATATCCTAATAGATCTTGAAAGCTCATCATCATTCTTTAGTATGTAAATAAAAAATTACAAAAACATTTAATCTCATATCGAAAAGAATAAAAAAAGAAAGATTCACTTATATGAAATCACTTAGCTTGAGGATGATGCTACATATCATCCTCGCGCACGCGCGTGTACGAAGAGCACTTTGTAGGCGCACTTTGCACTTCTATATCATGATGATCCGACGGTAGAGATGATCGGATCAAGATAAGGGCTGAGATCAATTGATCGTTGATCGATCGAATGAAGGGTCGAGATGTGGTGATCAAATCATAATCGCGATCGCGATCCAATGGTTGACATTCATCGGTTGACCAGTCAACAGGACCGTCGGTTGACCAGTCAACAGGACGGTTGGTGATAAGGCATCCGTCTGATCGTTGGTTGGTGATAAGGCTACATGTCACGCCCCAGTCCCAAAATTTGAACTATGGTGACAACCCACCGCATGCCAGGTATGCAAGACGTCTCGAACTTCATCACATAAATCAATATAACGCAAAAATTCAAATCCATGATTTATTACAAAGCATAATTATCAGTCTTGGGCTACCTGCCCTACACACAAGCAAATCTGAACTAAATCAATATAATGGAACTAAGTTTATTTAATAGAAGCTCCGTCTATCCCAAATATCCTTCTTCATTCCTGAGGCTCTGAAAAACATTGTGAGAATTCTATGAGCTCACACTCAATAAGTAAGCCTAATATAATTTCAAATTACATTTGTTCATGCTATCAGCATATTCATGTCATCATATCAAAATAATTGGAAGCTTAATTAAATAATAAATACTAGAATATACGATGTAAACCAAACACTGTTTATACTGTCATCGTTTTTCGGTTAGAGATAAGTCAACGGTCCGATCATGAAAAGGCATATCAAAGACATGCAATCGCCTATCTGATAATGTGATTATCAGATCACGATGATGAAAAGGCTTATCAGGATAAGGATATGCTTATCTGATCGGCTGATCTTCATATCACAGCCATGAAAAGGCTTATCCGATCGCATGATCTGAAGATCACAATGTCTAAAGGGCATATCAAGGGTGATAAGCCCTTAACCCTCACATCCTTTTATTTTAAAATTTAAATTAAATTAAATTCGTAGGGTTGCTTCCAAAGGGTACCTAAAACCTATAAATAGGACCCTAGACCTAAGCATTTCATTCATCCCAAGCCATTCCGAATTGAGTTCAATCTGAATCAATTCTAGTCTTCTCCTCTCTTAGGCATTTGCAAACTTTCCTAAGGGTAGTATAGCAATAGTGCATTGAAAAGAGAGTAGCATTCTTGGTTCGATATTTTTGGTGAATTGTAGTGCTGCTTTCATCAAAAGGAGACTGTTGTATCCTGGGAGACAATCGTCATACTGGCCGTAAGCACCATTGCGGGATGAAATTGTCTTAAGGACATAGAGTGAAACTCTAGCCTCAGTCTGATTCATTAGGTAGCCACCATCTGCCAACATACACCTACCAACAATCTTAAGACAATTTCTCGTGCTACCGAAGTGCTGCTGCAGATGGCTACTATGACGACATCAGTTCAAGCCGAGAGATCGGAGAAATTCTCTGGCACGGACTTCAAGAGGTGGCAACAGAAGATGCTATTCTACCTCACAACTCTGAACCTGTCAGAGTGCTGAATGAAGATCCGCCTATCCTGAAGGAAGGGGAGACCGACAAGCAAGTCATTGCTGCGGTGGAGGCATGGAAGCACTCAGACTTCCTTTGCAAGAACTATATCCTGAATGGTCTGGACAATACCCTGTACAATGTGTACAGCAATATTGCTACTGCCAAGGAGTTATGGGCATCCCTGGACAAAAAGTACAAGACAGAGGATGCTGGACACAAGAAGTTTGTGGTTGGAAGGTTCCTAGACTACAAAATGGTCGACCACAAAACTGTTATGGAGCAAGTCCAAGAGCTCCAGATCATCCTGCATGAGATACATGCAGAGAGAATGTCTCTCAATGAGTCATTCCAGATAGCTATCATAGAGAAGCTACCACCACTATGGAAGGACTTCAAGAACTACCTGAAGCCAAGACTTGAAGACCTAATTGTCCGCCTGACGAGGAGACACAACATGCTGAGCCAAAGGCCAACCTCATAGAAGGAAGAAAGAAGCGCAAGTTTCCAAGCGAAGGCTTTAAACAGAAGAAGGGCAATCCTAAGAAATATAAATTCAAGGGAAAGTGCTTTGTTTGTGGAAAGCAAGGACACAAATCCAAGGACTGTTTTTCAAGGATAAAGAAAGAAAGAGGTCAACATTACTGAAACCCTATCCAAAGAGGTATCCGAGATGATGCTGCCAGCTGTTGTATTTGAAGCAAACATGGTTGACAAAGCAAATGAATGGTACATCAACACTGGAGCTACCAGACATGTCTGCTCTGATAAGAGTATGTTCTCATCATATACTCCTATCAATGGTAGAAATTTGGTCATGGGTAACTCCGCTACATCCAAGATAGAAGGACTTGGCCGCATCATTATGAAGATGACATCTAGCAAGGAGCTTCTACTGAATGATGTGCTACATGTCCCTGACATCCGGAAGAATCTTATATCAGGCTCCCTCCTAAGCAAACATGGCTTTAGGATGGTCTTTGAGTCTGATAAATTTGTACTCACTAAGGGGGGATATTTATTGGTAGGGGTTACTTGAATAATGGATTATTCAAGGTGAATGTAATGAAACCTTGAAATAAATAAAGCTTCTTCTTCTGCTTATATGGTTGACTCTTCTTGTCTATGGCATGATAGATTAGGACATGTAAATTTTAATTAATTATGAAAATTAATGAAATTAGAATTATTACCTAATCGTGAAATCGATCCACATTACAAGTGTGAAGTGTGTGTTGAAGCTAAGTTAGCAAAAACACCATTTCCATCAGTTGAAAGAAATACTAAACCTCTTGACTTAATTCACAATGATTTATGTGACTTAAAGTCAGTTCAAACTAGAGGAGGTAAAAAGTATTTTATAACATTTATTGATTCAACTAGATACTGCTATATGTATCTACTAAAGTCTAAGGATGAGGCCTTAGAAATGTTTAAATGTTATAAGAATGAAGTTGAAAATTAACTTGGGAAAAAGATTAAGGCCATAAGGAGTGATAGAGGTGGTGAATACGATGCACCTTTTGACGAATTCTGTCAAGAGCATGGCATTATTCATCAAACTACTGCTCCTTATTCTCCCCAATCTAATGGAATTGCGGAACGTAAAAACCGTACATTAAAAGAAATGATGAATGCTATGTTAATAAATTCTGGTACACTACAGAATTTATGGGGAGAAGCAATTCTCTCAGTAAATCATATTCTTAATAAGATACCTCTTAAGAAGAAGAAATTACTCCATATGAGTTATGGAAAGGAAAGAAGCCTTCTTACAATTACTTAAGAGTGTGGGGGTGTCTAGCTAAAGTAGCTATTCGGACCCCAAAAAGGTCAAAATAGGACCTAAAACTGTTGATTGTATATTTATTAGTTATGCACATAATAGTAGTGCTTATCGCTTTCTTGTATAAATCAGATATAACTGATATACAGAAAAATACAATCATGGAATCAAGGAATGCAACATTCTTTGAAGATATATTTCCAAGTAAAAGGAAATTAGAAATAAGTTCAAATAAAAGAACTTATGATGATAATACTGCTAGTAGTAGTCATCAGGAAGAATATCCTGAAGATGAACCCAGACGCAGTAAGAGACCAAGAGTTGCAAAGTCTTTTGGTCCTGATTATGTAACTTATATGTTACAAGATGAACCTCAGACATTCAAGGAGGCAATGTCTAATCTAGAAGCACCCTTTTGGAAAGAAGCTGTCAATAATGAAATTGAGTCCATCATGCATAATCATACCTGGGAGTTGGTAGACTTACCATCTGGTATGAAACCTTTAGGGTGCAAGTGGATCTTTAAGAAAAGCTAAAGGCTGATGGATCAATTGACAAGTATAAAGCCAGATTAGTGGCTAAGGGCTTCAAACAAAAAGAAGGTATAGACTTCTTTGATACCTATTCACCAGTAAGTAGAATAACATCTATAAGAATATTAATCGCTTTTGTAGCCATTAACAATCTTGAAATTCATCAAATGGATGTTAAAACTGCTTTTCTGAATGGTGAATTAGATGAAGAAATATACATGGAACAACCTGAGGGATTTATTGTTCCAGGACAAGAAAAGAAGGTGTGTAGACTTGTTAAATCCTTATATGGATTAAAGCAAGCACCTAAGCAATGGCATATAAAATTTGATAATGTCATGTTATCAAATGGATTCAAAATAAATGAATGTGACAAATGTATATATGCCAAAACCCTGCCTGAAGGGTATGTGATAATCTGCTTATATGTAGATGACCTGTTAATCATTGGTAGTAATACAGAAATGATTAAACAGACAAAGAAAAAGTTAATCAAACATTTTAATATGAAAAATATGGGTGTTGCAGATGTTATACTAGGGATTCGAATCACTAGAACATCTGAAGAAATAATATTATCTCAATCTCATTATATTGAGAAAATATTAAATAAGTATAAAAAGTATGATACTAGCCCGGTGAAAATACATGTAGATGTTAATCTATTTGGCTAAGTATACTGGAGAACCCATATCTTAATTGGAATACTCACATAATTGGCAGTTTAATGTATGTTATGAATTGCACTCGTCCTGACATAGCATATGCTGTCAATAAGTTGAGTAGATTTACAAGTAATCCAGGTCCAAATCATTGGACAGCTTTAATAAGGGTATTAAGATATCTGCGATATACCCTAAGTTATGGATTACATTATTCAAGATATCCAGCTGTACTAGAAGGATACAGTGATGCAAATTGGATATCTAACACAGAAGATACAAAATCCACAAGTGGATATGTATTCACCTTAGGAGGAGGTGCTGTGTCATGGAAATCTTCTAAGCAAACATGTATAGCTCGATCCACTATGGAATCTGAGTTTATTGCCTTAGAAAAGGTAGCTGAAGAAGCAGAATGGCTTCGAAACCTTTTAGAAGATATTCATGTTGGTCAAAGCTTGTGTCTGCAATATGCATACATTGTGATAGTCAATCGGCAATTTGCAGAGCACAGAATAAAATGTATAATGGTAAGTCTAGACATATACGTCGCAGACATAATACCATTAAGCAGTTACTTGAAATTGGTGTAATTTCTATTGACTATGTTCAGTCAAAGAAAAACCTAGCGGATCCATTAACAAAGGGGTTACCAAGAGATCAAGTAAACTGTTTATCGAGGGGAATGGGTTTAAAACCTATAACTGAAAAATCTTCATAGTGGATACCCAACCTAGCTGACTGGAGATCCCAAGATCTAGGTTCAAAAGGGACAACTAAATTATGAAGAGACTTGATAGCACTAAGGATGTACAATCCTACTCATTCCTATGATAATTGGTGCTACCTGCTAAAGGTACTAGGATAAGCATTATTTTAATGATTCTTATGACATGAACATTCATGTGGGGTATAGCAGGATACTCTTAATAAGAATCACCTATGTGAGTATGAACTGGGCCAATTCTATGAGAATTTTAAGGTTTAATTCTCTGAAGCACTCATGAGACCAAGAGTTGTTCGGGGCCAAAATGAACACAACCATGAGAACCAAAAGAATGCTCGGGAAGAAGTTGTGTGATTGTTATTGTCTTAGTTTACACAAAACGCTGAAAGGTTCAAGACATCATGTTCACCTTTTAGCAAGTAAACTCGATAACAACTCACTAAGGAAGGTTCAAAGCCACAAGCTACCTATCCCGATACAACTTCATCCCATCATACTCTCTTTAGTGTGTCTGCATATTCATTTGCATTAAAATCCTTTTATGTGGGGGTTTGCCTTTGCTGATCTTTGATGATCATTGATCTAAGTCCAATTTCCATTCATGTGGGGATTGTTGGGTAATGGGTCAAAATATGCCTAAATACCCTAATGGGCCTTGAAAGCCCATCACCACCCTTTAGTGTGTGAATGAGAAATTGGGGACATTTAGTCCCATATCGGAAAGAACAAGAAAGGAATGTTCACTTATATGGAAACCACTTCCTTGAAGCTTAAGTTCCTTAGGCTCACCATAAGTGGATGCGCACGCGCGTGTGCGAAGGGCGCTTTTTGTAGGTGCACGTGCGCATCGTCGCAAGGAGCTTGAGGGGCTTTAAATTTTTTCTAGATCATGATGATCCGACGGTGGAGACTGATCGGATCAAGATAAGGGGCTGAGATCAATTGATCGTTGATCGATCGGATGAAGGGTCGAGATGTGGTGATCAAATCATGATCGCGATCGCGATCCAACGGTTGACACCCGTTGACCAGTCGGTCGGTTGACCAGTCAACAGATGGTTGGTGATAAGGCATCCGTCGATCGTCGGTTGATGATAAGGCACTGTTCGATCGTCGGTTAGAGATAAGTCAACGGTCCGATCATAAAAGGCATATCAAAGACATGCAACCGCCTATCTGATAACGTGATCATCAGATCACGATGATGAAAAGGCTTATCAGGATAAGGATAGGCTTATCTGATCGCTGATCTTCATATCACAGCTATGAAAAGGCTTATCTGATCGCCTGAATCTGAAGATCACAATGTATAAAGGGCATATCAAGGGTGATAAGCCCTTAACCCTCACATCCTTTTATTTTAGAATTAAATTAAATTAAATTCGTAGGGTTGCTTCTAAAGGGTACCTAAAACCTATAAATAGGACCCTAGACCTAAGCATTTCATTCATCCCAAGCCATTCCGAATTGAGTTCAATCTGAATCAATTCTAGTCTTCTCCTCTCTTAGGCATTTGCATACTTTCCTAAGGGTAGTATAGCAATAGTGCATTGAAAAGAGAGTAGCATTCTTGGTTCGATATTTTTGGTGAATTGTAGTGTTGCTTTCATCAAAAGGAGACTGTCGTATCCTGGGAGACAATCGTCATACTGATCATAAGCACCATTGCGGGACAAAATTGTCTTAAGAATATAGAGTGAAACTCTAGCCTCAGTCTGATTCATTAGGTAACCACCATCTGCCAACATACACCCACCAACAATACATAACAGGGATGAGATTTTTTTTGTTTTCTTGTTTATCTGATATCATTTTTAACGGATCAGAAAATCTTTATTTTAAACTGTTTAATAGGTAACGAAGATTTTTCATTAACCACTAAATAAGTAAATGGTCCAGAAACAGTATTCTCTATCCCATCCTTGTCCCCGTTAACTTTATATAACATCTCTTGCTCTTCCTCTTTCACGTAACCGATCTAAAGTTTTAAAGTCTGAACCTACTCCATCGTCTTCAATCGCTGACCTAAACTCTAAAAGTTGAATTTACTCCATCATCTTCAATCGCTACCTCATCACGCTCCATCGATGCCCTCCAACACTTTTTTTTTCTCTGGTACGCTCATCTCTTTTTTTTATTTTTAAAGAAAGATATCTCTTTATTTTTTCTTTGAAATTTGAATGTGTTCTTTTTTTTACAGTTGTTATGCTAGAAATCTTCATTTTTTGATTTTTTCACTTGTTAGCTGTTTTCTTTCTCACTTTTTTGTTCTCTTCTTCCTTATCTCAGAGAGAGTGGATTTTTTTAAAATATTATTTGTATAGCTATATCATATGGATAGATAATGCAAAATAAAATTTTAACTTTTCTTATTGGAATCTCTCTCTAACCATGTGCGGTGTTGAAGCAGAATAAAATTTCTTAGTTGATATCTTTTTTTTGTTAACAGTTTGAAAGCTTATGTGCTTAATGATAATTTATTATTTTTTAGGATAAAATGGAGACAATCGAGAACAATCAAATGATGATATTGATACATCTAATACTAACACATTAGATGACTCATTAGAGATTCTTCAACTCCTGAAATGTAAACCACTGACTCTATTCCTCCAACAAGGTCTTTACGATCTGAAGTCTGGAACCATTTTGAACGCAAAATGATCGATTTGAGTTTGAAGGCAATTTGTAACTACTATCAAAAGAAATTGGGTGGAGGATCCAATGATGGCACCTCCCATTTGCGTGAACATTGGAAGAGATGCCTCTATCAAACCACAAAAGATATAAAACAAATATTAACGTCAGCTAGTTCAAGTAAGTTGATGGAAGGTAGCCCTAATCTTGCTTTACATGCTTTCAATCTAAAGGTTTCAAGAAAAGACCTTGCCGCTATGATAATTTTGCATGAGTATCCACTCTTCATGGTTGACCATACAGGATTTATAATTTTTGCCATAATCTGCAACCGTTGTTTGAGATGGTGACAAAAAATACAATAAAGAAAGATATTTTGAAGATATATCGCCTTAAGAAAACTAAGATAATGAGTTTTCTTGACCAAATCAAAAGCAGAGTTTCTATCACTACAGATATGTGGACTTTTTCGAATCAAAGAAAGCATTACATGGTGGTCACGGCACATTACATTGATGATGATTGGGTGTTAAGAAATTGCATATTGAGGTACTAATTTATTTCTTTATCATTTCTTACTTTAATCTTATATCGGTTATGTTAATCTTGTAATTATTTGAATTTGATAGGTTTGTTTACATGTCTGCTCCAAATACCTCTGATGTTCTGTGTGACAAACTTATGGAGACATTGTTGGATTATATTGATCGTAAGTTGTCTACCTTGACTGTTGATAATTGTGTACGAATGATAGCATGATTTCAAAGATGAAAAGTAAGATTGATCGAGGTGCACTTATTTTGGAGGGACAGCTTTTTATATGAGGTGTGTTGCACATATTTAAATCTTATTGTGAAAGAGGGGCTTAGCAAGTTTGAGAGTGGAAGTGAAAATGTGTGATAGTGTCGTATTTTGGATGAGTTCCCCTAAGAGAATAGAAAAATTTGAGGAAATTACAAGGCAACTGAATATAACATGTACTAAGAAACTAGTTTTAGATTGCAAAACTAGATGGAATTCTACATATTTGATGCTTAATACTGCTTTGAATGTCGAGATGTTTTCTCTCGCTTGAAGCAACGTGATTTTCAGTATACTTGTTTACCTCTAGAGGAGGATTGGGAGGTTGCTAGTGAATTGTGCAAAAGACTAGAGAATTTCTATAATGTTACTGTTTTGTTCTCTGGCCTGAAATATCCTACTGCTAATCTTTTTTTTATG
The DNA here is from genome assembly GCA_900491605.1 of Calamus simplicifolius. Lineage (NCBI taxonomy): Eukaryota > Viridiplantae > Streptophyta > Magnoliopsida > Arecales > Arecaceae > Calamus > Calamus simplicifolius. The sequence goes on from UESW01004423.1 coordinate 661,162, forward strand.
GAGATCATTGAGATTAAGTTGTGACTTTATGAGTGGATGACATCTGCAAGACAAGAAATAAAGGACATGTCATTGGCGATGACAGAGAAGTTTAACAAGTATTGGGATGACATTTAAGGTGTATTGAGCATAGCAAATGTATTGGATCCAAGGTACAATATGAAGTCATTTGAATGCTATTTTCCTTTAGTTTATGGGAAAGAGCATGCCAAATTGGAAATTGAAAAAGTTCAGACAACTATGGCCAATTTAGTTAAAAGTCAAGAGATAAAGGCAAACATAAGGAAAAGAGTTCTAGCCGTGGGTCTTCAATGTTTCTTCTGCCTAATCATCCATCACTAAAAGAAGTAGATATGAGGCATTTTTAGCTTCTCAATATATTACTGCGGAGAAAGTCAAGACAAAGTTGGACTTCTACTTAGAAGAGTCTATAACACCTGATAGTGATGACTTTGATGTGTTGAATTGGTAAAAAACTAATGGAGTAAAATTTCCCATGTTGCAAAAGGTTGCTAGGGATATCTTTGCTATTCCTATGACTACAGTTGCTTCTGAATCTGCTTTCTCTACAAGTGGTAGAGTGATGAATCCTCGTCGTAGTAGACTTTTGCCTGCAATATTAGAGGCTTTAATGTGTGCTCAAAGTTGATTGTGGACTCAATTTGAAGGTAAGCGTCTATCCTGCATATATTATTTTTAAGTATATAATAATTTTCTTACTTTATTATCTCGTTGGTAAATTGTTAGATACATCAAAAAAGTTGGATGATGTTTACTTGTATTATTGGGATGATGGTGATGTTAGTGACATTGAGGTATTTTATTTATTGATATCTTTTTATCCTTGTTGTTTGTAGTACTAGTATTTGTCACATTAGTAACAAATCCTTTTTTTTTTTGTAGGAATCATGCACTTCTTCAGCAAGTATCATGGAGTGAAATTTTTATTATTTAGAGCGTGTTTATTATTATTTTTAATATTTTTAATGTTGTTGCTTATTGTTTGCTACCAAGTTGTAATTTTTTTTTTTACAAATTATTCTTCTAGAAATGCAATTAGAATTTGATAGATGATTTCCTATCTGGTTTGTTACGATGTTAAAGCTAATGTGGTTGATATATCAATATCAACGATTGGTTGTTGATGTTTGATATATCTTATCCTAATTAATTTAATTTTATTTTTTATGTAAACGATAAAGGGGTACCCCGTGGGTACCCGTTTGCTCGTCGGGTATCCCCGCCTCGCCCCGTTAACTATAACGGCTTAACGGGCAGGGAACGGATGTTTTTCTAATAGGGATGGGTACCGGTATAGACTGCCCCGATCCATCCTCGAGCCGTTACCATCCTAATACATAAAGGTGTGCATCAAATGCATTCATTGGCCACGCATCCGTGCGAGCGCGCCTGCGAGGTATGCCATTGGGCCATCATATGCGAGGCATGACAACACGCTTGCATGGATGCACGGCTAATGATCGCGCTCATGCCATCATACGTGCCAAAGCCCATTAAATCTTAACATACACTATATACATAATGGCATGGATACACAGATAATCTATGCATTCGATGCACGCTTGCTGAATTGAAGAACGGTGCAGCAACTCTTCTCCCAAAGGGAATGGTTGGTTCAGACCTTTACGTCGGATTGAATTATTTGTAATTTTATATTTTGTTGTGTTAGACAATTTAATAATTATACACTTAAAATTCTAATTATTAAATTATAAAATTACTATAATCTATGATAAAGATAAAGATAGACCTAAACTAACATAAATAAAATAATTAAAAAATATAACTATTTGTAATTTGAATATCAACTTAGTCCTAAATAGAGTAGAGTGAAGAAAGCAGATTCATATAGCCTATCTTATGTAGTTGAGAAAAGGCTTAAATGAGTTGAGTTGAGTTGAAAAATCATAAAATTATTTCTTTATTATAAATTCTATCAAATAAATCTCAGACAACTAGAAAAACAAGTTCTTAACAAAATGTATCTCCATCAACTATCATTATCATAAGTAAAATTGTTTATGATGATATTATTATTATTGCTATTATTATATAATATACTAATTAATATAATATAATATAATATAATATAATATTATTGAATATTATAATAAATATTAAATCTTATATTAATAATGTGAGAAAAACTTGATTATAACTGAATGTAGCCAAATTTTAAAATTGGTCATATTTTCATTGTAAGATCAATACAAATTTTAAAGCCATTCAATCTTTTTTTTCACATTCTTCATCTTTAGATTCATAAATTATAGATCCATATTGAATTCATAAGTTATAGATCAAATTTGTGAAAGGTAACTTAATCCAAGTTTGACTACATGCAAATGTAGCAAATCTACCTCTTGATAATAATATAATATAATATAATAAATTATAATATATATCATATTATAATTATAATTTATAGTATAATATTATGATTATATTATTTAATATTACAAATATATTATAATATTATGATATTATTAATTTTTATTCATCAATAATTATTAATCCTTACTTTTCAGATCTATTAGAACTCCTTTGTTTTGATTCATAAGAAATAGTAGTTAAAAAAAGAAAAAGTATATAATTATATAATATAATTAATATTAATGTAGCATTCATATATAATATATAATAATAATTTATATTATTATATTATTAATTATTTATAATATAATTAATAATTATTATTATTTTAATAATATGATTAAATGTTATCATATGCTATATATTAATAATTTATTATATAATAATTTGAATAATTATTAAATTATAATCATGATTATATTAATAAATGATCATTATTAATTGTAATGTAATAAAATTATATTAAATTATAAGTTAATGTAATAATAATTAATATAATTAAATATGATTTAAGAATATGATTAATATGGTGCTTCTCATATCATCATTTTTGACAATTATTAAATAATAGTAATTTAGGAAAATAGAATGTCTATTTATTTTTTATTTATTTTAAATATGAGAATTTATTTTAATTTTATAATTTTTTGTATGGTGGACCAAACATAAAAGTTCATTTATAAATAAATTTTAGAGCAAATTATAGTAATATGCCATAAACTTTGGTCGATTATATATTGGTCTCAAAAGAATTTTTTTTAAAAAAATTGAAGCTTCTGTTCACTGTACAAAGCCCTCATCTATTTATTTGCCCATAACATTGTTAAGATATTGATTAAAATGATTAATTTGCTCTTTGTTTTCGTTTGTGGAGAGTTTGAAGCATCTAACCCTTTGCCTTAATCCTTCCTTCATCCCATCTAGGGTGAACTCTAGTGCTAACATGCATTTTTTTTTTAATCTACGGTAGAGCCCATTTGAATTATAGATCTCCATTCCTCATCATATAAGGTTGAAAGAGTCAAAATTTTATTACTCGAATAAAGGTTAAGCCTTAAAACTATTTTACAAACAAAAGGATGTCTAAAAATTTCTGTTTTAGGCCAACAAGAAAGATAGGAGAATAGAGAGGTCTTAGTCTGAAAGAAAATATAGAAATCTATGGATTGGTTCGGATACAAATGAGAAGAAAGGAAGCAGAGGAATAAGGCAAAGGTGGAGGCCCTCTCTAAGAATTAAATTCTGTGTCTTTTATTGCTCCTACTATTTCTTTTATTCTCATGAGTAAGTCTTATTTTTTTAGTCCTAAAAACATTCTCAATCATTATTATTTTTCCTTTTGGGTGCCGTTGATGCTTCTTGGTCAGGAGAATTTGTTTTTATTTTTCATTCAAAAATTTTATTTTCAAATGATATCTTTTAACAACTCAACTTAACTCAACTAAACCTTATCTTTTTCTTATTTAGCTAAAGGTAACCTTCGTTTCACCAAAAAAAAAAAAAAAAGTACTATCATATGCTAACACCTATGATAGATATGGTTGGGATGAGTCTTTGTGTAATAAAATAAAGTTTGGAGTCTTTGAAAAAAAAAAAAAAAGATCAATATATAATCGGCTAAAACGAAAAAGTTTTATTATAATTTACTTTAATTTTACTATTAAATATATTTCATTCGCAAACAAATTTTACTATAACTTATATTCCAAATGAATCTTAAATTGGCTTCAATAAAAAAAAAGAACTTCTAAGTCTTACTAAACCCACCCCTCCCTCAACACACATATATAAATAATTATATAATATAATATAAAAATAAATTTAATTATATTTAAATGCATTTAAGTTAAGAATTTAATTATTTTTTATCTTTAAATTCATACGAAATTTAAAAACTACTTTTATTTTTTTATTTTTAAATTTATGAATCGTATAAATTTAAATATGAAATGAGTATTGAAACCCTTCATTCTTTTTTCTTGTACACAGATATAAATATATATATATATATATATTATATATAATTTGGGTCTTGTTACGTCAAGCTTTTTTAAAGTGCATATATCATTGTCAGCCATCAATTATTGGGATACGAAGTAGAGGCAGAGAAGAAACAAACCAATTGCCGAATAATGCAAGTTGCATTTGTCCTGCTCTCTCAACCCTCCATTTTCTGATGCAAGTTGCATTTGCCCATTGATGTGATGTTACATCAAAAAAAAAAAAAAAAGAAAAGCAAAGCAAAGCAATCAAAAAGCTAGATTTAACTCTTATTTCATAATTAAGTTAAGATTAAACCAGCAAGCAGGCAACTCATGCAAGCGATCTATCAAGAAATTAAGATAATTTATTTATATAATTTTGGATAAACCTTGATTACAATTCAATCCATACTTAAAGCTACCACACTTATCAAGAATATTATTATTAATTTCCGTAACAATAATAATCAAAATGATACATGATATATTGAAGCTATCTTTACGCACCTGTGGTATATTTAATTCTTTGGGATAGATTGTCTTATTATAATAATAATTACGTAATCTACGTAACTTTGTTTTCTTGGTTTGTTTACTTACCAACCCTAGTAAAAATTTATAATTTTTTTTAAAAAAAACATTTATATAATATCCTTTGCTCCACGTATTCAAATCCTTTCGAGTTCGTTAGTGAATTTGAAAGTCAACTTCGTTAATTACGATTGTTCGTGGCGCTTTGAGATCTGTGCAGTAAATGATCTTGACGGTGGACGGGTCACGGTTATAATTGCACGAAATATGGACACCTGGCCGCGTGAGACCGGTTTATCCTTTCGGACGGCCCGGTCCAAGCGAACCCAAGGCAAAAATATCTGGAGCGGTGGGGCCGGGTGCTGACCGGACTCCGTTATCCAATGGAACGCCGTAAAGTGGCAGGCGCGCCCCCTTCCCCAATATCTCAAGCAAGACGCTTCCAGAATTCCCCAGAGGCCGCGCGAGTCGTCGCTCGCCGACCACGACACCCACCCACCGTCCATCTCGTACCAATCCAACGACCAGGATTCCCCCGTTCGAACCTTCCGGAAATTCGAGGGCATCCAATAATAAAAGCAGCCCTTCCGTCGTCCTGCCACCTCAGATTTCTGAGTCTTCCTTCCTTCCTCCGAAGTCACTTACGTTTCTGGTTTCTCTTGCGATCTCTCCGATTTGCTCTGTGAGAGGGAAGCCATGTCGAAGGGCGAGGGTCCGGCGATCGGGATCGACCTGGGGACGACCTACTCGTGCGTCGGCGTCTGGCAGCACGATCGGGTGGAGATCATCGCCAACGACCAAGGGAACCGCACCACCCCGTCTTACGTCGCGTTCACCGACACCGAGCGCCTCATCGGCGATGCCGCCAAGAACCAGGTGGCTATGAACCCCACTAACACCGTCTTCGGTGAGTTCTGGATACCTTCCTCCGTTTCTTAGGCTATGTTTTTAAGCAGAGTTATAGTACCGCTCCGTTGTGATGGAATTGTTTGGAAATTCCGTAAGTTTTAGATCTCGGACAATTATCCAAGTTTCGTTGACGTTGACGTGCTCCTAATTTTTTCATAATAAAAGAATTATTCAGGGTTTTTTTTTTGGTAAATTATTTTTTGATTTTCTGCTCAGTGACTTTATTTGTAGTTTTTGTGCTCTTTGTTATTTAAAGTTGCGTGCTTTTATATATTTTATATGATTTTTGTAACGAATGGAAAGATTTGCGCTGTTTCTAGATTATGCTATAGAGATCTGAAAGCTTGTGTGTAAATTTAGGCTTTGTACTGAAGGATTCAAGTTATATCATGAGGTTTTAGTCTCACTAATCCTCTTGGTGTTGAATGATGTGCGTTGTTCTTCGGGATATGTAGCTTACCGAATTTCCAACTTGTTTGTTTGTCTTACTTACGTGCTTTACAGCAACAAGCTGTCAAAACTCGTAATTTTTATATGTTTATAAAGGAAAGAAGATGTTAGCTGTGTCAAAACTACTGTTTTCTTTAGATCTACGGCATAACAAATTATGGAAGATATTTATTACGCAATTTAGTCGATGTGTATGGAGCTAGATTTGTAATCAATGGTAATAAATCATAAAAGCAAAAAAAAAAAAAAAAAAAAAAGCTTGAATTTTGAGCCTAATTGACATGATTTGGGTGAAGTTTAATCTTATTGATTTTAAGTTCAAAATTGTCTTCACTGGTAGAAGAAGAGTTGCCATGAAAGTCTTTTTGAATCTTTGTTTAAATGAGTTCTACCTTGACTTGAAGTTCTTACGATTTATTGGCAACTAGAGCTTTATCCTTATGAAATCCTCGGCATCTTGCTTATTTTTTAAATTTTTTCTCTGACAATTTTTGTTCTGTTTGTGGTTATGGTGGCGTACAGATGCGAAGCGGTTGATTGGCAGACGTTTCAGCGACCCCTCTGTCCAGAACGATATGAAGCTGTGGCCTTTCAAGGTCATTCCAGGCCCCAATGACAAGCCCATGATCGTGGTCCAGTACAAGGGCGAGGACAAGCAGTTCGCCGCAGAGGAGATTTCATCCATGGTCCTCATAAAGATGAAGGAGATTGCTGAAGCCTACCTCGGTTCTACCATTAAGAACGCAGTGGTCACAGTCCCTGCCTATTTCAATGACTCCCAGCGCCAGGCCACCAAAGATGCTGGTGTCATTTCTGGCCTCAATGTTATGCGAATTATCAACGAACCCACGGCCGCCGCCATCGCCTATGGTCTTGACAAGAAGGCTGGCAGCTCTGGCGAGAAGAATGTTCTTATCTTCGACCTTGGTGGTGGCACTTTTGATGTCTCTCTTCTCACCATTGAAGAGGGTATCTTCGAGGTGAAGGCTACTGCTGGTGACACTCACCTTGGTGGTGAGGACTTTGACAACCGGATGGTCAACCACTTCGTTCAGGAGTTCAAGAGGAAGAACAAGAAGGACATCAGCGGCAACCCGAGGGCCCTGAGGAGATTGAGGACAGCTTGTGAGAGAGCGAAGAGGACACTCTCTTCCACCGCCCAGACCACCATTGAGATCGATTCCCTGTATGAAGGCATTGATTTCTACTCCACCATCACCCGTGCCAGATTTGAGGAGCTCAACATGGACCTGTTCAGGAAGTGCATGGAGCCCGTGGAGAAGTGCCTGAGAGATGCCAAGATGGACAAGAGCAGCATCCATGATGTTGTCCTTGTTGGTGGATCTACTAGGATTCCCAAGGTGCAGCAGCTTCTTCAGGACTTCTTCAATGGGAAGGAGCTCTGCAAGAGCATCAACCCTGATGAAGCTGTTGCCTACGGTGCTGCTGTCCAAGCTGCTATCTTGAGTGGCGAGGGCAATGAGAAGGTCCAGGACTTGCTGCTGCTGGATGTCACCCCTCTCTCTCTTGGTTTGGAGACCGCGGGAGGGGTTATGACCGTCTTGATTCCAAGGAACACTACCATCCCAACCAAGAAGGAGCAGGTCTTCTCCACCTACTCTGACAACCAGCCTGGTGTCTTGATTCAGGTCTATGAGGGTGAGAGAACCAGGACCAGGGACAACAATCTTCTTGGCAAATTTGAGCTATCTGGCATTCCTCCTGCTCCAAGAGGTGTGCCTCAGATCAATGTTTGCTTTGATATTGACGCCAATGGCATCCTTAACGTGTCTGCTGAAGATAAGACCACCGGGCAGAAGAACAAGATCACCATCACCAATGACAAGGGTAGGTTGAGCAAGGAGGAGATCGAGAAAATGGTCCAGGAAGCCGAGAAGTACAAGGCTGAGGACGAGGAGCACAAAAAGAAGGTGGAGTCAAAGAACTCCTTGGAGAACTATGCTTACAACATGAGAAACACTATCAGGGACGAGAAGATTGCTGCCAAGTTGCCAGAGGATGAAAAGAAGAAAATTGAGGATGCCATTGAACAGGCCATCAATTGGCTGGATGGCAATCAGCTAGCTGAGGCGGATGAGTTCGAAGACAAAATGAAGGAGCTGGAGAGCATCTGCAACCCAATCATTGCCAAGATGTACCAGGGTGCAGGCGCTGGCATGGCTGGTGGCATGGATGAGGATATTCCGGCGACCGGTGGTAGCAGTGGTGCAGGGCCAAAGATTGAGGAAGTTGACTAAGGTTCTCGACTAGCAGCAGCATGGTGTGCCTGCTTGGTGTATGTAGTGTGGTGTTCTGGCAGTTCACCCAAAACTTATTCCACCTCACCTTCTGGTTTTGTTTCTATTTACCTGGTTTTTTTTTTTTTTTTTAAGCTGCGTTTGGGTGGCTGCTGCATCTATATGATGTTTTAGCTTGAATATGGTGGACTTCATGAACATGAGAAATTCTGTTCTCGAAACTCTCTCTCAACTTGTTTGTCTGGATATAAATAGTGGGAATGCCTGTACGGAGGTGCAGGCGGGCGTTCAATGAAGTGAAAATTTGTGAAAGCGACGTGTGCAGATAAAACGATGGATAAGATTATTTTGATATGGAACTTGCGAGGATGTCAACATAAAGATGGTGTCTGCGTGGTGTTTGACTCTGGAAGGTGTTTGAACGTGTCTATAAAAGGGGTCACGTCACCTCCAAGAAAGAATGAACTAAGAAGCCTCAAGGCAGCCTAAGCTTCCTTGAATGCTAACTCAAATGACAATTATTTTTAGGCTTTGAATTGCAAGTGATTGACTTGCGCATGCAAAGAGTATATTGGAGTTTCAGAAGGCTTTGAAATGCAAAATGCAAACATATGGCACTGGCACGGAGGATATTGGAGTTTTACAGGACTTTGAAAAGGAATAGCAACATCCTCTTTTTCTTTTGCTCGCAGGCCAGCAATGTACCAAACTTCAGAGAGGAATGGCAACATCCTCTGCTCGCTATACGGCTGCTCGTGACTACGATTGTATATTTCGAAATTGGAGTGTAGAAAAAGAGATTCCCAAAGGTTGTCCCCCATATGATTAATAAGCAACACAAGCACCAACCCGGTTCATTGGACCGCTTGATTCCTTGTAAATATGAGTAGCCTTAAAAGGTATTGAGGGCAGAAGAAAACCTCAAAATATCAATGAGAAACATATGAGAATCATTTACATGAATTGTATTTAGTCATCCATCCAATCTAAGTTTTCGAATCACCTTCCACAAGCTGTTCTCAGCTCAGCCCTAATAGAGATTAAGGTTAGCACCATCCAGGTGTACACCAAATGCCACCACCAAGAAGAGATTGGGACACCTTATTGCGAATCTTACTCCACCATAGAGTGCCATAATCAATCACATTGCCATGGAAGTTAATTTTGAGAAAGCTATAGAGGGTGAAGGCTCCTAAGTAAGATGAATCATATGTAAGGTCACACAAGTTGCGAATAAGAGAACCCTAGATTTCCCAAGCTATCAAGAATCTCTCCATGACTTCTATGTGAATAAACCGTAATGTCTGTCATCAAGAATCTCAAAAAGGTCAGACAAGGGTTCTGATGATGATTCTCAAAACACTCAGCCCATCCCTCGCCAGCCATACGATAAACAATATGATAAATAATAATCACATTATGCCTTCTGTTTATAACTCTAAATATCCTCTCACATTATGCCTTCTGTTTGTAACTCTAAATATCCTCCCCTGCTATCTAAATCTTCCAGATTGAGAGTACCATTGTCTCCTAAGATCATTTTTTATGATCATAACATACCCAATACCAAGAAAGAGGGTCATGCCCCAACAGAAGTAGATCCTCTGCATGCATCTCCTGCCTTGATGTGTAGCTCTTTTGTCTTGTACCAAACAAGGACCATATCATGCGATCATCTACTAGAATATGTCATCCAGGGGCCTGTTTGGTAAGTACCACAGTTGAAGTCTTCCAGCTGTGGCTTTTCCATCAGCAGCATGTGATTCATAAGAAATCTTATCTTCTAGTCTTTCTGCAATCACTCTGAAAGCACAACCCTTGGCACAGTTTTCCCTCTCCTTTTATTGGATGCTCTAACATGCTTACAGTTCTAAAGAGCTGCTGCTTCAGTCATTGTACTCTTCATGGGATGGAACAGGGTATCATAAGATCTCTAGCAGCAAGCACTGATCTCCAAGTGTAACCGTTCAGAGTCAACAGCATGTAGGCAATCGAGAGAGAAAAAATATAAGAAATTTCACTTATAACAACAACAATAAGAGCCATGCACAAGCGGTCACCATAAGCTATAAGAGATGTTTGTTACAAAAAGGACTAAGAGCTATGCACCAGCAACATTAAAAAACTATTAAAAAAAAATCACCACTCAACCATATATCCGGACAAGCTTACGGTTTGTATATTTAAAGCAACTTGAAAACAAATGGAACAATTTAAATATATCAACAACTGACACAAAATCGATCTTTAGAGGGCAGATGGTGAAACTACATAATGTTTAGGCAATGACTTAGCAATTTGAACACGTTGAGAAATCAGCCAAGGACAAACAATGCAGGAAAAATTTTAATTGCAGGTGACATGGCACGAAAAGAAAACCAATACATTCATTGAATAAAAGCTTTAAAAGGAGTAAAAGACTCCTCACAAGAGAGAGAAATAGGAGGATACATTATATAACATATGATTGGCAAGGAGTCTAAAATCACAAAACGTACAGAAAATGCCGTGGACAGTCAGTGGCAGTGGCTCAGACCTATCATATAACGATACAATACAGACAGAGATAATGGAATAAAAACCTGCAGATGGTCAAGTTATCACAATTATTAGATATCTCCAAATATCCAAAAGGCTTTTACATAAACCAAGTGACAGCATCTCTTCAACTAGCTACACAAGCACAAATATCAACTAGAAACATAAACAAGCAATATCTATCAGTTGTTTCCGTTGAGTATAGGGATAGTATTACTTCCTGAGAGTGCATACAAGTAGGCATCCCCATACCACATACAGAACGGAAGCCTGATATATTTTTGCTGAAAGTTTATGAAATTCAATGCAAATGTGTTGTTGAACTACAAAACTGGTTTATCACCACGCCAACAAAACAATCAACCAAATGACAAAAGAAAAGTTAAATTTAACTTGATTTCTCATGTTAAATATTTCAACATGAATGACAAAGATGTTCTCAAACCTCAACATTTTGTCACGACATTCAAGCATGCAGCTCTATAAAGACATCCAACCCAATACGCAAACACAAAAAATTTTCAAACTAAATTGCAAATGAGAGTTGCATATGGCAAGGATGTGCCTCCATTTCACAAATTTCCTTTTATGCTACAGAGTTTGTAAACAATGGAAATTGGCCAAAGGAACAGCCCATCACATACTATCCCCACTTATTCAGGTTAACATAAGATTATTAGCTCCAAGGAGAGGAGGGCGCATGCACACACGAACTTCATGTTCTTCTGGCCCAACACGGTGTTTAGGAACCATTATTTCTAGTACTGCACCAATCTCATCATAGTATGCCTCCAACTTAGCATCTTCTGGGATTCGAGTGGCAAGCGGTATCTCTCTTATGAACTCTCCTGGTGGGCAATGCTCAGGAGAAGGGTCGGCTAGCTTGAATGTTCTATCATGCCTCTTTATAAATGGCATCCGAGCGGTACTGACACAAAATATCTTCACTATCCCATGAGTAAGACTGTTCCTCCAAGAAACCTTCACACTCTGTTGATCAGCAAAGGGCAGGCTAACCATTATCAAGTAACCCTGTTCATCCTCGTAGATTGTCTTCGCAGCAGTTACTGGCCCAGTGGCGTGCCTCATCGCACCGCTAAAGTCATTCAACCATGATGGCTCAAGGGGTTGCATGTCAATATCTTGGACTCTCTCTGAACAAGAATTCACAAGCAAGCCGCAATCCTCATCCATCCTGTGGGGGAAGAGATCCTTCCTGCGCTTGCTGCAAACTGTAGAAAGGTCCATCCCATCACCATTGCAATGATTCGAATGTGATGACAAGTTCAAACCCGATCCATTAAGCAACTTCTTTGGGTGGGGATGCAGAGTGCTCTTCAAAGGAGGAAGAGGCCTTTCGAGCTCAAATTCAGTGTTGGGAAGATTCCTCCATGAGCCAAAATCACTGGCTTCCTGTGGGATCGAGAAATTGAGCTCCCTACCAGTGAGTTCCATCCACTTCTTGCGGTCCATCTCGGTAACCGCTGCTAAGTTGGGTGACTTCACCACCTCAATACCATGCACGCACTGAGGGTTCGACAGCCCGCGGTATTGCTTACGCTGCATCCGGTGAGACCGGACAAAGCCCTTGTCAACACTGAATGGGAATTGGGGCTCACCAAGGCGGGAGTGCCCGTTCATGTAGCTCCTCAGCTGCATCTTGCCTAGTGCATTCTCCGGCCTCTCCTTGAAGACCCACATGTACATGTTTTCCATGTCATGCTGGACCAAGAACACATCAAGCCGGAGTTCAGACTTATCAAAGCCTAAGACACCGTTCCCATCCCGGGTTATCTTGGCCTTGGACTTCTCAGAGAGTGCTGGCTTGAAATAGAAGTTGAAGAAGAACCATGCGCCCCAGATGCTGTCACCTCTCTTGACACACTTACGGGCTGCGCTGCCGAGCTTGGGGAGTTGCAGGACAGCCTCAGTATCATAGATCTGAGAGCCAAGACTGACGTCCAAGATGTCGCAGGGGTCGGGGTTCCAAGATTGCTGGGGAGGGGAGAGTGGGAGGTTGATGTCGGGCGGGATCATCATCTCGCGGACGGCCAAGTCCTCATGGGAGGAAAGCAAGGCCGGGCCACCGGACCGGTCCATGGAAAGAAGAGTGGATGGGTGGTGATTCTCCATCGACAGAGTGGTGAGGAGATCTTCCCCCATGGCTCTTTCTCTGTTCTCTCTTTGTGCACTCTAATGGCCTCCTCCTCCTCCTTCTCAGATGCTATCTGTCTGGTGGGTTTCGAATTCCACCGCATTCAATAAACGCATCCCATAGAAAACAATCACAGATCCATTCCATAAATCCCACCCGACGAATTCCTATGAACAACAGGAAACCCGATACCCCCAAGCCCCAACCCAATAAATCCTCGCCAGAAGAAACAAAACGGGATTTGTGTGAACACAAACCCTAAATTTCTAGATTTCTGAGAAGCCTTTAGCAAACTCTACGACTAGGAATAGATTAAGAACTGAATAGATGAGAACTCTACGACTAGGAATAGATTAAGAACTGAATAGATGAGAACAAAGATGGAATCTTACTCGATCTACGGTCGAGGAATCCCAATTCCTCCAAAAAGAGGGAGAGAAGAGCCCCTAAACCCGCTAATTTCACAGGAAGCTTATCAAACCAGGAACAAATCTTGAACCAGAAATCAAACAAACGAGTAGGCAACGAAAAATATGATATCTTTCCCCATCTACAACTATGGACTCCCCAAAACCTTCCGAAAACGAGAGAGAAAACCCTAAAATCATTAATTTCTTGTAAATCCTTCGCACAATTCAAACCAGGAATCCAACACGACCAAAAATATCCGATCTTTATCGACCTACGACCATAAAACCCCCCAAAATTCTCCGAGAATGGGTGGAAAACACAGAATCAGGGACATGAAACCCAGTTATCCTCATAGAGATCGAAAAGCGAATGAGAAATGAATCCAGAACCGAACCCTAAACAGCGGATTACATCAGGATTACCTCTTGGATTCCAGAGAAGACCGCCGGGGGTCGAATTCCTTCCCCATTCCAAATTTCCGCCGCAGAGAACGAGACCGAGGGAGCAAGGTGGGAAGAAGGAGAAGCGAGCGTTAACGGGTCCGTTTAAAGAGCCAGGCCGACCTCGCCGTTAGTTGACGGTGACGGCGCGTGAGCTTTTTTTTTTTTTCTTTCTTTCTTTTTCTTTTTCTTTTCCCTCCTTAATTATAAATAAATAAATATAGGTACGAGCCCATATCTCTCTTCGCCCAAAAAAAAAAAAAAAAAAAAAAGACTTGAGACTTGAGAGGCTCCTCACAGAGCCTACGAGCTCGCTTTCCTTCCTCTCTTATCAGAGCGGTGGTTGATGGTGGGCCAGAGAAAATGAGAAATTTTTAATGTTTGTGATCCATTGTTGAAAAGTAAACCAATTGAATCATTGAACGGAAGGGATAGCCTTCAAGGGTCCACTGGATGGGTCTGGGTGATATCAGGCATCCAGTGGAGGCCATGACTTAGTCAGCAGTCACCAATTGATAATTATAATTATAGGTTCAATTCAAGGTGGCCAATGTTAGTAGATTTCTTATTTGATAAGTTTTTTTTTTTTTTTTTTTTTTTTTTTTTTTTTTTTTTTTTTTTGGTACAAACGGGTGATCACACCAATCTAGGGTGAGTCAAACCCGAGATATCAGAGTACAAAATTTGAGAAAGAACAGGGGGGCAAGGATCCCCCGGCTTCCAACTCCAAGGATCAGCATAAGATGTCATCCTAGCCGCAATCCAATCTGCTGCAGAGTTAGCTTCCCGGTAGATGTGCCTAATCCTGGCACAAGAGATACCCTGAAGGGTAGAATGAATATCACGAAGCAAGGGGATGATAGGCACATGGGCGTGGGAGTCCTGCCTAATCCATCGGATAACCGTAATGGAGTCCCCTTCAACAATAATGCTGCGAGCTCCAAGACAGCGAATAGCACAACAGATGCCAGCCCAAGCAGCACACAACTCCGTAAAGGGCACTGTGGAATCAAGGAGACCAAATCCACCAGACGCCAGCATCTCACCGTCAGGCCCACGAATCACAAACGCTGAGCCTGCACATCTGCCGCGAACACTGCCATCGAAGTTGATTTTAACAAACCCTGGAGGTGGGGGCTCCCAAGAGATGAAAACCGTACGCCGGTTCGCTGCCGAAGCAGCAGGGGAGTCCCAGTGGCCAGGGGTAGCAGAAAACCAACATCTCTGATGGAAGGTATACTCAGCAGCCAAGGAGAAGGCAGTCCTCACAACCCTGCCAGGATGAATAGTCTCATCAGCAAACAGAATCCGATTCCGAGATAACCATATCTGATAAGCAGTGTAAGCTCTTCTCGAAACCAGAAGGTGGAGGCCTCTTCCCATATCCACCCTAATGATACTCAAAAAGTGATTACACAGGGAATCAGACCCCCGATCCCAAGGATCAGCATCTGAGATCTGCCATATCTGTCGTGCATGGGAGCAACTGAAAATAGCATGACCAACAGTCTCATCCTCCCTACGACATAAAGGGCAAGTAGGCAGAATAGTCATGCCTCTTGCGGAGAGCAGGGAGCAAGTAGGGAGTGTGTTCCAAGCAAGTTTCCACATAAAGAGCCGCACCCTGGGATGAATAGGGAGATGCCAGATCCACTTCAAATCAATCGAATGCTGAGGCTGATGGTTGTAAATCTCAACAAGATCTCTAATAGGAGCACGGGACAGACAGGATCTCCTCCAAACCCTCATATCAGGGGTGGGACCCGGAGTAAGAGGAATGGAAAGAATGCGCCGGCAAAGCTCAGGTCCAAAATAGCTGGAGACCATAGAAGAAGACCAAGCAGAGCGATCCGAACTGAATAATTCAATCACCCTCATACCCTGCGGGATGTCAGAACTCACAAAAGTAGGCCAACGGGACAGAGGAAGGTCAGCAATCCAGATGTCCTGAATAATATCAACAGAAGCCCCATCGCCTAGCGACCAAGAGATGCTGTCCAAAATAGGCGGAGCATGCCGGCAGACCTCTTTCCAGAAAAAGGAGTGCCCAGGGAAGAGCTGGGGAGGAGAGGAAGAGTTCCAGTCTCCATATTTGGCCCGCATAAAGGAGCTCCACAAACAGTGCGGATCAAGCAAGAACCGCGTAGCATGCCTCGCAATCAGAGCCTCCCTCCTAACAATGAGTGACTGGATCCCAAGCCCACCCTCACTAATCGGCATAGTAACAATATCCCAAGCCAGGAGGTGAATACCATGCCCATCCTGCATCGAAGCCCAAAGGAAATCCCGGAACTGTCTCTCGATCTTCCTCAAACAAGACAAGGGAACAGCAGCATTGGCCAGCAGATAGAGTGGTAGGGAAGATAGCACCGAGCGTAATAGAGAAAGCCTTGCCATCATAGAGAGCCCAGTGACCTGCCACCCATCCAATCTGTCACGGACCCGGCTAACTAAGTTACTGAAGTCAGAGATGCGAGGCCGCCTCCCTGTAATAGGTATTCCAAGATAGGATAACTGATCAGCCTGATTAGGAATACCCATAATCTGTGAAATAGCCCCTCTAACAGTAGGCTTCGTCCTCGGGCTGAAACAGATCAAAGATTTAGTGATATTGACTTTTTGCCCTGAAGCACTACAGTAAGACTGAATTATAGTAGCAAAAGTGGTGGCATTGCGAGCAGTAGCCTTTCCCAGAAGAATGCAATCATCAGCGAACATAAGGTGAGAGAGGGAGGGCCCTTGGGGACCAGCAGTATAAGGGACCAGAGAGTTGCTATCCTGAGCCTGAGATAGCGCCCGGGAGAAAGAATCGGCCGAGAGAATGAACAGGAAAGGCGAAAGAGGGCAACCCTGTCTCAACCCAACCTCCGAGTGAAAATAATCAGTCTGACCACCATTGATAAGGAGAGAGAAGGAAGGCTGGTAAACACAGGCCATCACCCAGTCAATAAAGAGCTCCGTAAATCCAAACCCTGAAAGAGTAAGGCGCAGGAAGTCCCAGCTCAATCTATCATAAGCTCTCTCCATATCAAGCTTGATAGCCATAAGACCCTGTCGGCTGGGAGCACGCTGAAGGTCATGCATGAATTCCTGAGCAAGCAGAGCATTGTCAGTGATGCTGCGCCCCCTAAGAAAAGCCCCCTGCTGTGGAGAGATAATGCGAGCCATCACAGAACCCATTCGGGAGACCAGGATGCGCGCACACACTTTGTATAAGGTAGTGCAGAGACTAATAGGCCGGAAGTGCTGAGGAGAGGATGCATCAGGCCGTTTGGGCACCAGGGTGATAAGAGTCCGCTTCCAATCTGCAGGAATTGCTTTAGATTGAAAAACAAGCTGGATAGCTTGCACCACCTCCTGTCCTACAATATCCCAGTAGTGGCGAAAGAAGACCGCCGGGAATCCATCAGGTCCAGGAGCCTTGTCAATACCAAGATCCCATAAAGCTCGCCGAATATCATCCTCAGAAATCGGACGGATGAGAAGAGCATTCTCCACATCAGAAACCCTAGAGGAAGGGGGGACCGGGAAAATAGGGGACCCCTCACCAGAGTGCTCAGACCATCTAGACTGAAAGAAATTGAGCATCTGATCCCTGATCATATGGAACTCCTCCTGAGGGTTGCCCTCCTCATCAATAAGCCGTCTAATGCGGTTCGCAGCACGGCGTTTAAGTGTAGCCTGGTGAAAGAATCTAGTATTGGAGTCCCCTTCCTGAATCCACTGAATGCGGGATCTCTGCCTCCAAAAAGTCTCCTGTTGTAACAAAAGAGAGTGATGAAGAGACAGGTTGGTTCTAAGGGTGAGAAGATCAGAATCAGGAAGAAATCCCTCTTGGTCCTCCTTAGTCTGCAGAGAAGAAATAATAGACTCAGTCTGCTCAACCCGTCGAGCAATATCGCCCACCTCCCTTTTACTCCAACTACATAGTCTACGTCTAGCAAGAACTAGACGTCGAGAAAGTCTGTAGGTGGCACTTCCTCTGATAGGCAACCGCCAAACCTGTGAGATAACAGTTCTAGCAGAAGAATAGAAAGTCCATAATTTCTCAAATCGGAACACCCTACTCTGCTGGAAAGGCACATCTGTAGAAATCAGAATAGGACAGTGATCCGAAGCAATTCTAGACAGATGGGTAACATTGGCTGAGGGAAAAAGCTGGAGCCACTGAGAATTGGCCAAGGCTCTATCCAGCCTTTCCCAGACTCTAGCAGAACCCTGACGATTGTTACACCAGGTATACTGAGGCCCAGAGAATCCCAAATCCAAAAGACCAGCTGAAGCAATAAAGTTTCTGAACTCAGATCTTTCAACTGTATCAACCGCCTGCCTGCCACCTCTTTTCTCATTGGCCCCGATAATGCAGTTGAAATCCCCCGCAATAAGAGAAGGAATACCCTGGGAAAGCAAAGAATGAATCTCAGCCCATAGCACCCGGCGCACTCTGAAGTCAGTGCTCGCATAAGCACCCGAAAGAAGCCAGGGAGCATGATGTCCGTCAGAGACTACCAGAGCAACTTGTTGACCACAGTAATGAAATGCATCCACTTTGATATTTTCAGCTCTCCACAAAACCACAATCCCTCCGGAGAGACCAACAGAGTCAATAGCATAGAATACCCAAGATCTGGAGACCATGCGTCGGAAACGATCAAGACTGGTCCCCGATAACCGAGTTTCTAGAAGAACACAGATATCAAAACCATGAAGCTGCAAAAGCCTCCCAAACGCAGAGCGAAACGATGGTTTCTGGGCTCCGCGCACATTCCATACAAGAATCTTCATTCAGAGGTATGAAAGGGGGGGATCCCCACCCTATCTCCCATCATCTCATCAACAAGGCGGTCGTTAGCTGGAGGAGAACCCACAGGTTCCTCGCCCCTGAAATCCTTCAGATGGAACGAATCCATGGATACAACTTCGACATCCTGTAGAGCGGGGTCCTTAGCACAAGAAGATTCCATGGCTACAACCTCCTCCCCCCGAAGGATAGCCGTCTTGAGCAAAAGGACCGCGGAGTCATGATTAGATGCTTCCAACTGGACTGGCAAGGAGAGAGCTGAATCAGACAACAGACTTGGCCTTTCCTTACGACGAGACTTCTTATTCCCTGGACCAGAGAGGTCAGGAGACCCCCGGGAAGAGTCACCAGTTGCAAGAAAAGTGAAAGAGCCCTGTGATTTAGCTTTCCCTCCAGTAGAAGTTTTCGCTTTCCCTTTTTTGGTTCTGGAAATCACTCGCTGAGGAGCAAGGTCCACAGGCCGGGTCCTCTTGGAAGGGCCAGAGTAGCCATCATCCCGGGACTTAGGATGTTCAATTGATGTATCGGGATATAAGCATTCAAAAGGATTGGATACACTGCACTTTTCAGCCCCTTTTGATAAGTTTGTCTGAAACTTAGCTACAGTAGCAACCGGCACAGGCCCTTCTTTAGACATCTCATTTACTGTAGCCAGGGAATCCTCAGCCTGGCTGCCAGAGACCACGATGCATGGGATTGAAATCGTCTTCTCCGCAAGAGCCAAATCGCCCTGGGCCTTCGTCACCGTGGCTGGAGAGAGTGAGGAAGAACCCCTGCTCGGCTGCCGGCGAGCTGGATTCTTAGGGAGCTGCCATCCGTCGGCCAAAGCAGGGGATGACCCGGGAGGAGAAATACGGACACCCGACGGAGGATCCTGGATCGATTTCCGGCGTCTGAGAGCAGCCATCCAGGGCCCAAAAGCATGGCCGGAAGACGCCGCAGAAGAATCCGTCACAGCTAGGCACGATCCATTGATATGCACTGAACCACAATCATCACAGATTCCTTCAAGATTTTCGTATGAAAATTGTTGCCAGAATGGTTCTCTGCTTCCACGGATTCGAGTTCCTGGCCGGAGAGGCGAGCCGAGATCCACTCGGACACAGGCCCGAGCAAAGCTTCCACGCTTCCTAGCCTTGGTTGCTTCATCGGAATAAAGGAATTCCCCGGCCACTGCAAGGATGGACGAGAGAATTTCATCACTCCAGAATTCAATTGGAAGCTGTGGCAGCCGTATCCAAAGCAGAGCAGAGTGGATGGAGCTGTCGACTGGGACGAATTCCGGACGCCACTCTGCCGTGATGATAGATTGTCCATTAACAACCCATGGTCTTCCTAGTGCAAGAGCCTTAGCTCGGATATCAGAGAAGTGGAATATGAAGTGCTTGTTTGCCAAAGCAAGAGATTCAATGTCACCAGTCAATCCTGCTCGATGGAATTCACGAACGATGAAATCCGGCGGAATCCATCGAGAAATGCAGCGAGCTAGGATGGCATGGCTCCCCCACCGTGCTTCTTCAGCATCCAGCGTTTGCAGAGGCACTTGGACAACACTCGGGAACCTCCGTTCCAGCTCCGCCACGACCGACGGGGGAGGCGACGGAGCAACCCACTCGAACCCACTGCTCCGGGCCCGATGCCACGCCGTGCCAGACTGCCCAGCCCCGACGGAATCACCAGGACGCGGAAGAACTTTAGACCCCATCACCCAGAGAAACAGAGCCGAGAAGATGGATCACAGAGCGGGAGATCAGAGAAGAAGAAGTTGAGCCCGAATCTTAAAGCAGACTCGGCAAAGCGCACTTCTAACACCGAAGTTGCACGGAGTCTACGGACACATGCGTTATAGCGTGCGGCTATTTTCTTAAGAACGTGGACGGTAGCTTAATAAGGCGACTTTGTGAGTCCTTGTTAGTAAAAAACCACCAACAACGTAGCCGTAATTTTATACTCCGGGGATAGGGAGTCATCGTTGGTCCTCAATGACGGCTCAATTATCGCTAGCTAATGAATTCCCGTGCACTCACTATCACATACAAGTCTCATTGGAGCACGGATCCTCCATGGTCCAAGTATTAATATTGTGCCATAAAATGCTATTCCATTCTAGGTCAAATCAAACCTTATTTGATCCCAGTTTGATCCGATTTTATGTTAGAATCTTAGTTTTGAACCGGATCGGATTGAATCTGATTTATAGTAGAAATTCTATATCCAATGGATCATTCAAATTTATTCGGATCCAACCTAAAATATTATATTTAAGTAAAGCATTTAACGATTATTTTATTACTAAAATTTAATTATTAATAATAAAATATAAATCAATTAAAGTTAAATTTAATTTTTTTTATTCAAAAATTTTTAATTCTATTCAAGTAAAGAATTGTCCTTAAGTTTATAAATTATAATAGTAAAAATATTTATCGATATATTAAAAAAATATTATAAATAATAAAATATTTATACATAGTAAAATTTATGTATAATTAAAGAAAAAAATGGAGGAGGTCTAATTGTTAGAATCAAAAGGAGAATTAGTTTAAATTACATATTATTTAATGAATTTATAAAGATAATTCTCAACTCAATTCTTCTAAGCTTTTTCTTAACTACATGGGGTTGGCTACATGAATATGCTTTCTTCATTCTTCTCTATTCAGGATCAATTTATAAAAAAAACTTTGCCAAGGCTAGTTCCAAGTCCGAGTAAAGAAGAAGAATTGCGTTAGGTAGCTAACAATCAGTGTAAAATCCTATCAGAACTCTTAAAATAGAAATTTTATAAATTAAATTTATAAAGATTATTAAAGTAAAAAAATAAAATTATATAATTAACATTTATAATTGTGGTAAATTGAATTTAATTCGGATCGAATCAAAAAAATATAAAATTCAAACCTAATTTGAAATTTAAATCAGATCCAATTTTTCAATTTGGCTTGATCCATAAGTATCTAAATATGGATCGGATTGGGATTAGGTGAAATCATGGACCGATTCGACCCATTTACAGCCCTAATGTTAGAAACAAACGTTTATAACATACTTGAAGAAAAAAAATTGATTAAATGCCAAACAAGCACGAACTATATATATGAACAGGTTGGAAGACTTGGTCGCCATCCAAATATGCGCCGTACTTGATATAGCATAAAGCTCTTGTACCATAAGGAGTTCCGTTTCAATCTCTTAAACTGATTAATAAAAAGGTTACCAAGAAAATGACTTGTAAGCTACTTATCAAATAAATATAATGAGTTTAAGTATTGCAGAAAGCTTCCTCAGAGGATAGGTGGAAAAAAATTGCACAAACTGAGAAGAAATTGTCAAATATGTACACATCGGAGGGAAAACAAGCTTAGGGCCAGTAATTTTGGTTAGCTTGTGCAAGTTTGCGAGCTAAGAGAGTAAAATTAAAAGCACCAACGATGATAACTAGTCCTCCGTCTTGACCTGCCGACCAAGCTTATCCAACGTTTACCACGCCATGGAATCTTAGACCCAGCTAGCCACCAAAATATCAATATCCCAGCACCATATCCACTATCAAAACCCATCAAGGTGATCGATCGATCTTATACTAGAAGAAGCCGTGCCGTTTAATTAGTACCATTAATTGCCAGAGGCTATTTTTCCACCACCTCGAAGAAAATTCTCCTGTTAGAATATTTGCCTTCTTGGCCCCAATCCATGACTTGTTAGACCAACCTGCTTCATGATTAATGTAGATTAATAATAATTATCGTAAAAAATGAAGCACAGTACAGTAAAGGCAGTGTGTAACACCTGTCGTTTGGGTGATGGTTCGGACCATGTCATGAAGATCTGGAAGCATATTAAATAGGAATTCATTGTGCACTGCATTTTAATTAGTAATCAGTCATGAGGACGCATCAGGCCCCACTCTCTCTCTCTCTCTCTCTCTCTTTTTTTTTTTTTTTTTTTTACAAACGGATAATCATACCAATATAGGGTGAGTCAAACCCGAGATATTCGAATACAAAATATGTGACGGATGAGAGGACAATGGTCGCCAAGCATCCAACTTCAGAACCCTGAATGATAGGCCATCCTGACGGCAATTCAATTAGCCGCAGAGTTGGCCTCCCTGTAGATATGTCGAATCTGGACGTTAGTAGCTCCCTGAAGGAGATAACGGATGTCGCTGATCAAAGAAATAGTCGGCAGGTGAACATTGAACTTCTGACGGATCCAGCTAATAACCGTAGCTGAGTCTCCCTCTATAATAAGCTTCCTAGTATTCAGACTTCGAAGAGCATAAGAAATATTGACCCAAGCCACATAAAACAGAAGAATCTAGAATCCCAAAGCCGCCAGCCCACTCTCTCTTTCACTGGCTCTCAATGACTGGTTTTCATCCATAGAATATGCTAATGATTGCAGTTATTTTATAATTAAGCTGCCATGCATTTTAGAAAAAGCACACCATCAGAATAGGCCAGAGTAAAAGTGCATTCTTACAAGGCTAATGAATTATTAACCCTAAAATACTCTTGAGGAGGGGTGGGTGGGAGCTCATTGTCCGTATTATCCCAGTGCTCCTGTATGTGCCCAACTGGAGGAAACCACGGGGCATTCTCGAGGGACAAAAGGAAGCATGTCATGGAGTAAAATAGCAAATTGATGTGAGAGTCCTTTTGAGGAGCTATAGATTATGCCTTTGATGATCCCAAATGCGTTCTCCTGGAATGTCCCCAGGATATATTGATTGGCTGTGTACCATTTAACTACCTTTTCCAATTGCCTCTCGTCTTTTTTCTTTTTCTTTTTCTTTTTTTCCATGGTTATCATGTGAGGCTTTATGTACTAATTATACAAAGTCAGCCGACAAAATTCTTGGAGTGGACAGTACAAGAAAGATATGCCTCTCTGAAGACGTGGTCTAATAAAATTCGGACTTAGTTGCATTGCACCAACTGTAGCCTTTTGACTAACAAAAGCAGCAAGAGATTGACGGCCCGGTATGGCAGCAAATCTCAATGGTTTGGCTCATAAAAAATGCCTGTTTTGTGGTCAAATATTATGAGTTAGCATAGATGGTACTAATTGCGTTCCTCATGATCTTGGAGCACGCTGCTGTTTTCTCATGAGATGATCTGAATGCAATTCGTCAGTAGTTCCTGCATTCCATGCAACATATATCGTTGGGCTCTGGGTGGTGTAAGTCTTAAGAAATGGTTTTCTTGCGAAGTGGTTAAAAAAAAACTGGATTTTTTCAATGGATTGTTCCTTCGGTTTGTTCTACTTTGAATTTTCTTGCTAAGTTTTTCAATATCAGTGAAAGGATGGTTGGGTTCGTCCCCCTTAAACCAGCAACAAGACCAGGGAAATACGTCTTCCTTTCTTTGATGCAACTGGCAAACGACTAGATTCATTGGATGTTTAGAAGTTCATGGGAATCTATCAGTAAAGCCAAGTGATAAATTCTCCTCCTCTCTCGGTTCATAGGAGAAGCGCTGCCAACTCCTTGGCTAAATTGTGTTGGAAAAAAAGTTTCAAATAACTAAAAAAGTTTCTGATACAGTTTGAGACTAACGGCTACCATTATAAACTAAGCTGTTAGAGCTTTTTTGAACTAAGCCTATTAGGCTCATAGATTCATGATTGAAAAATGGATCAATTAGGTCTGAATCTACTTAGAAAGATTTTTTTATTGTTATTGTTGATATTTTTTATCGTTAGGTTACACCTCTATGCGATCGTACTCATGGTAGAAGGTTTGGATCGAATCAGATCATTGTACCTTAGGGACAGATCGCCTACAACCTGCACGAAGGGCCGAAAACTAGTCCTTAAAGCAGTATCTAATACGCCTCGGTCAGGCACGATTCTCATCTACTTTTAAATTTATATTTTTGCATTTAAATTTTGGATTAAATTTTTAGCAATTTTTAGAAAGGAGTTTTTAAAAAAATAAAAAATATTTTTCAACAACTAAGGATTAATTTTCTCTTTTCATTAGAAATTGCTAGAATCTTAATTGTACGTTATTTAAAAAAATTCTCTATTTTTGAATCTATGCAAAAGATTAACAAGAAATGTAATCTCAAAAATATATAATATAAACCACAGTAATTTATACATGACATCGATCTATGTTTTAACACAACCGGTTAACATTTACATCCAGTGTAATGCCAAGCTTATATTAGTGATGCAAGGATCATTTATATTTTGTATAATATAGGGATTATTTTTTTTATGGATACATTTTAATATTATGCTATTACATAGGATTTATATGTCAGGAAAATGTAATGTGTTTGTAAGAAGTGTGAAAATATTAAATTTTAAGGGCCGAATTAATATGTTGCCAGCTAGGAAGCATGGAAATGGGAATTATTTGCCTTTTGAAATTAGTTTTTGAATTATCTAGCCTATAACTTAAGATCTAAGGCAGTGATGGGAACTTAATTATAGGGCCTTGATGTTTTAAAGAATAAAAAAATCTTTACAGAATTAATTTGGTATATAAAGTTGGATTTGTCAATACTTACATTTATAATGATGCTTTGCCCTTCTATGTTATGTGTTATAGCATTCATGTACACCTTCTATTGTTCCCAGACTGCAACTTGATTTTGTTGGTCTAAATTCGAATCAGTTATGATGCTAGCTCAACTCCTTTGCAAAATTATGGCATTCTGTTCTTATTTCTCTGTCTCATGCTTGTTTTCGTATATTTGTTGGTGCCTCGTTTATTTTTTGCAATCACTTTAGATCATCACCTTAAACAAAAGGCTTTTTATTTTACAGTTCATAATTGAGGCAATCAATTGCATGATTTAAGATACGTTACTCCTATTTCCCGGCTGTGGTATCTGCCTAGTATCTTGAAAGTCTCAGACATTTTCACATTGCACAAGTATTACCGAGCCATACTACATCATAAGTTTATAAAATAACATAAGAAAAATAGTATTATCTTCTTAAAATTTGTTAAATCTAAGAAAAATTTGACAGATCAATTAATCAAAAAATTATCTAGAAGTGAAATCCTAGAATCATCAAAGGGGATGGGGCTTAAGCCCATTATTTGATCACCAGCAGTGGATACCCAACCTCTTTGATTGAAGATCTCATGAAAAAGGTCCAATGTGATAGAAACGAAACTGACTGAGTGATCGTGTTAGAGCATAAATTTTTTTAAAAATTTTTTTCATCCCATTCTTATGATAAGTGCTCTTATAAAGTAACAAATTAAATATGTGTAAGGTTGAGTCATACTCTTAATGGATCTGAAGTAGTTTATCTGTAGGTATTAGTCACAAATACCTTTTGAGGATTCACCTATATGAGAATTATCATATTAGGCCATGACTAAAGATTTGGGCTAACCTTAAGAAATTCTCATGAAAAATTAAGATACTAAGTGCAAAGCTTTAATATGTGCTAACCATTTAAACCCAATTAATCTATAATGTATGTGTGATTAGTAAAAGTCTGAGTCAACGACTTAGTTCAAGGTTTAATCCGTTCCTTCAGATGTATACAATCAATACTAAATGAGGTTCAAGTTCACATGATACCTCACCTATTGTATAGTATAGATGCCCTAAAATTTATATTATATTGATATTATTACTATTATTTTTAATTTAAATTATTTAAAAAAAATTTAAATAAAAATAAATAAATAAAGAAATGATGGAATGCCGGATGTTCCCGAACGCTCGTGTAAAGGTGCGAGCGTTCCCCTTGTTTTGCGCTCTCATGATATGCAAGGATTCTGTGAATGCTCGTATTCATGCCAGAAATGGTCCAAATAATTTATTTTTTAAGTCATTTCTAACGTAGTTCGAGGCTAACGGCTATTAGAGCCTTTAAGGCCATTATGGGCTAAGCTGTTGAAGCTTTTATAAACTAAGCCTATAAATAGGCTCACAGATTAAAGATTAAAAATAAATCAATCAGGTTTGAATTTGCTTAAAAGAAATTTTTTTTCTTTATTATATTCTTTTTTTTGTTGTTACTATTGATATTTTTCTTGGGCACGAGTCATCTTGGGCATGAGTCATTGGATTGCATCTCTATGCGATCGTGCTCGTGGTAGGATATTCGGATCGAGCTGGATCGTTGTACCTTGGAGACAGATTACCTACAACCTGCACGAAGGAACAAAAATTAGTCCTTAGGACAGTGTCTAATATGCCTCGATTCAGACATGATTCTCATCTACTTTTAAATTTATATTTTTATATTTAAATTCTAGATTAAATTTCTAGCAATTTAAGGAGTTTTTGAAAAAATAAAATATGTTTTCCAGCAAATTGAAACTGGACCCTCACCGCTAAATGTTTGTTGCCAACGACTGATGGACTTTAAAAGTCCGGGCCAGGCTCCAAATCTGTTGACAGCGAGTTTCCGCCATGGATAGACCTTCACTTGGAATGTATTCATTTGGTTTTTCGAGTAGAGAGTGGGATGGAGCACTCCTCTCTCCCAACTGGTTGCATTTGTTCGAGTTTTGAATAGATAGTTGGGATCTTAATTAATCAGTTAAATCAGAGCATATATAGGTGAACCCATAAAATCTGTTTGTCTGAAGGAAGGGAAAACACTTTGTACACCGCCTCCGGTGCAGCAAGGCCTACGTGGCCTGCACAGCTCCTTCCTATTGGTCCACATGGATCCCATGTGGTCTGACATGATGTGACAGAATAGCAGAGAGATAATGTTACTTTTTAATCGTACATCCATTAAAAGTCGTTCAGCCTTTTCACCATTGGTATGAAGACGAAAATACCCTTTCCCTCTAGCCTACTTCAACCCGCCATCTTATTTGGATTTTGCTGATAAAAAATCGTAAGGTTCTGGCCTGGAAGAAGAGTATCCGAAGGAGTGGCAAAGCTCTACCAGACGACATCCTAGTTCAAAACTTTAAGACAAAGCATCAGTTCAAGACCCATGACACCCTAGTTCAATACCCACGACACCCCCAGTTCAAGACACATGACACCCTAGTTCAAGACCCACGACACCCCCAGTTAAAGACCCATGACACCTTAGTTCAAGACCCACGACACCCTAGTTCAAGACCCATGACACCCTAGTTCAATACCCACGACACCCCCAGTTCAAGACACATGACACCCTAGTTCAAGACCCACGACACCCCCAGTTAAAGACCCATGACACCCTAGTTCAAGACCCACGACACCCTTAGTTCAAGACCCACGACACCCTAGTTCATAACCCATGACACCCCCAGTTCAAGACCCATGACACCCTAGTTCAATACCCACGACACCCCCAGTTCAAGACACATGACACCCTAGTTCAAGACCCATGACACCCCCAGTTAAAGACCCATGACACCCTAGTTCAAGACCCACGATACCTAGTTCAAGACCCATGACACCCTAGTTCAATACCCACGACACCCCCAGTTCAAGACACATGACACCCTAGTTCAAGACCCACGACACCCCCAGTTAAAGACCCATGACACCCTAGTTCAAGACCCACGACACCCTAGTTCAAGACCCACGACACCCTTAGTTCAAGACCCACGACACCCCAGTTCAAGACCCACGACACCCCTAGTTCAAGACCCACGATACCCAAGTTCAAGACCCACGACACCCCTAGTTCAAGACCCATGACACCCCCAGTTAAAGACCCATGACACCCTAGTTCAAGACCCACGACACCCTTAGTTCAAGACCCACGACACCCTAGTTCATAACCCATGACACCCCCAGTTCAAGACCCATGACACCCTAGTTCAATACCCACGACACCCCCAGTTCAAGACACATGACACCCTAGTTCAAGACCCACGACACCCCCAGTTAAAGACCCATGACACCCTAGTTCAAGACCCACGACACCCTTAGTTCAAGACCCACGACACCCCAGTTCAAGACCCACGACACCCTAGTTCAAGACCCACGATACCCAAGTTCAAGACCCACGACACCCCTAGTTCAAGACCCATGACACCCCCAGTTAAAGACCCATGACACCCTAGTTCAAGACCCACGACACCCTTAGTTCAAGACCCACGACACCCTAGTTCATAACCCATGACACCCCCAGTTCAAGACCCATGACACCCTAGTTCAATACCCACGACACCCCCAGTTCAAGACACATGACACCCTAGTTCAAGACCCACGACACCCCCAGTTAAAGACCCATGACACCCTAGTTCAAGACCCACGACACCCTAGTTCAAGACCCACGACACCCTTAGTTCAAGACCCACGACACCCTAGTTCATAACCCATGACACCCCCAGTTCAAGACCCATGACACCCTAGTTCAATACCCACGACACCCCCAGTTCAAGACACATGACACCCTAGTTCAAGACCCACGACACCCCCAGTTAAAGACCCATGACACCCTAGTTCAAGACCCACGACACCCTAGTTCAAGACCCATGACACCCTAGTTCAATACCCACGACACCCCCAGTTCAAGACACATGACACCCTAGTTCAAGACCCACGACACCCTAGTTCAAGACCCATGACACCCTAGTTCAATACCCACGATACCCCCAGTTCAAGACACATGACACCCTAGTTCAAGACCCACAACACCCCCAGTTAAAGACCCATGACACCCTAGTTCAAGACCCACGACACCCTAGTTCAAGACCCACGACACCCTTAGTTCAAGACCCACGACACCCCTAGTTCAAGACCCACGACACCCAAGTTCAAGACCCACGACACCCCTAGTTCAAGACCCATGACACCCCCAGTTAAAGACCCATGACACCCTAGTTCAAGACCCACGACACCCTAGTTCAAGACCCATGACACCCCCAGTTCAAGACCCATGACACCCTAGTTCAATACCCACGACACCCCCAGTTCAAGACACACGACACCCCAGTTCAAGACACACGACACCCTAGTTCAAGACTGGGGGTGTCGTGGGTATTGAACTAGGGTGTCATGGGTCTTAAACTGGGGGTGTCATGGGTCTTGAACTAGGGTGTCGTGGGTCTTGAACTAGGGTATCGTGGGTCTTGAACTAGGGTGTCATGGGTCTTTAACTGGGGGTGTCGTGGGTCTTGAACTAGGGTGTCATGTGTCTTGAACTGGGGGTGTTGTGGGTATTGAACTAGGGTGTCATGGGTCTTGAACTAGGGTGTCGTGGGTCTTGAACTAAGGGTGTCGTGGGTCTTGAACTAGGGTGTCATGGGTCTTTAACTGGGGGTATCATGGGTCTTGAACTAGGGGTGTCGTGGGTCTTGAACTTGGGTGTCGTGGGTCTTGAACTAGGGGTGTCGTGGGTCTTGAACTGGGGTATCATGGGTCTTGAACTAAGGGTGTCGTGGGTCTTGAACTAGGGTGTCGTGGGTCTTGAACTAGGGTGTCATGGGTCTTTAACTGGGGGTGTCGTGGGTCTTGAACTAGGGTGTCATGTGTCTTGAACTGGGGGTGTCGTGGGTATTGAACTAGGGTGTCATGGGTCTTGAACTAGGGTGTCGTGGGTCTTGAACTAGGGTGTCATGGGTCTTTAACTGGGGGTGTCGTGGGTCTTGAACTAGGGTGTCATGTGTCTTGAACTGGGGGTGTCGTGGGTATTGAACTAGGGTGTCATGGGTCTTGAACTGGGGGTGTCATGGGTTATGAACTAGGGTGTCGTGGGTCTTGAACTAAGGGTGTCGTGGGTCTTGAACTAGGGTGTCATGGGTCTTTAACTGGGGTTGTCGTGGGTCTTGAACTAGGGTGTCATGTGTCTTGAACTGGGGGTGTCGTGGGTATTGAACTAGGGTGTCATGGGTCTTGAACTAGGGTGTCGTGGGTCTTGAACTAGGGTGTCATGGGTCTTTAACTGGGGGTGTCGTGGGTCTTGAACTAGGGTGTCATGTGTCTTGAACTGGGGGTGTCGTGGGTATTGAACTAGGGTGTCATGGGTCTTGAACTGGGGGTGTCATGGGTTATGAACTAGGGTGTCGTGGGTCTTGAACTAAGGGTGTCGTGGGTCTTGAACTAGGGTGTCGTGGGTCTTGAACTAGGGTGTCATGGGTCTTTAACTGGGGGTGTCGTGGGTCTTGAACTAGGGTGTCATGTGTCTTGAACTGGGGGTGTCGTGGGTATTGAACTAGGGTGTCATGAGTCTTGAACTAGGGTGTCGTGGGTCTTGAACTAGGGTATCATGGGTCTTTAACTGGGGGTGTCGTGGGTCTTGAACTAGGGTGTCATGTGTCTTGAACTGGGGGTGTCGTAGGTATTGAACTAGGGTGTCATGGGTCTTGAACTGGGGTGTCGTGGGTCTTGAACTGATGCTTTGTCTTAAAGTTTTGAACTAGGATGTCGTCTGGTAGAGCTTTGCCACTCCTTCGGATACTCTTCTTCCAGACCAGAACCTTACGATTTTTTATCAGCAAAATCCAAATAAGATGGCGGGTTGAAGTAGGCTAGAGGGAAAGGGAATTTTCGTCTTCATACCAATGGTGAAAAGGCTGAACGACTTTTAATGGATGTACGATTAAAAAGTAACATTATCTCTCTGCTATTCTGTCACATCATGTCAGGCCACATGGAATCCATGTGGACCAATAGGATGGAGCTGTGCAGGCCACGTAGGCCTTGCTGCACCGGAGGCGGTGTACAAAGTGTTTTCCCTGAAGGAAGATACATGTGATGGGCCACAACATACTCCTGTCATGACTGATAACGGGAGGGAGGGAGTGCACTACATGTCCAACTAAGTAGGAGTAGATAACCAGAAAACTTGAGACGTACTGAAATAGAGAGAAGAAAAGAAATTAAGGGGCCGGGAGTGGGAAAACCAAGATAAAGATGGAAGCAATTACCAAGTTTATTCTCTTCCTCTTTGGAGTGCCCATTGCATGAGAAAGGAGGAGACTGACTTTATTAAATTTTTAGATTTTTTAAGTTGTTAACTGTTCTATTATCTCACCTCTTGCCCTGGTCGAGCTAAACAAATGCATGGCCAGGCTTCCCCTTATAGGTTCAGTTAGTTGCATGGTTCTAATTTTATGTTGGATTATGTATATTGTTGGCACCTAAAATGGGCTAGCTCGATCTTCAACGTCAATTGATGTGAGATTCGGAAACCGTCATGGGCCATCGAGATAAGATAAGGTTTTTGCGGTTGAAAGAGATTTGAAGATATTCTTCGAAGTACATTCTTCGAAGTTCAAGTTAATATGATTAGATATTCTTGATTTTCTAAAGGATAGCATGTTTGATGAACTTTCTTTCTTCTACGAAACTTTCTTCATTGGACCACCAAGTATCATTTTTTTTTTGTGAGCTGCCCAGTCCATGCATGCCGCATCATATATATTTCATTTCATGGGGGATGTTTCATATATCTATTAAATTCATGTGGATGGCTTCGAGTCCACCAATGGACCACGGTCTCTTTTCCTCTTTTTTTTTTTTTTGTTTTGACAATTTTTTTTAATAGGAGGGTAGCAAGATCACCATCAGCACTTCCATGGGCAGGTATGGTGTAGAGTGATGGAAAAGTCTTCGGTGCAGTAAATCCTACGTGGGCTGCCCTTTCCCTCTAACCTACTTCTTTTATTTTAAAAATGGTGTGCAGACGAAAATGCCCTTTCCCTCTAGCCTACTTCTCTTATGTAGTATTTGTACGTAAGGCGAATGACATGTTTGTCCTTTACGACATCCCAGCTTTACTGTTAAGCACCGTAGGTTTGGCGACATCACAGGAAAAAATCGGCCGAAAATCAGTGACGACACCCCAGCTGAAATAGTACAACACCCTAGTTACAAACCTAAGACACCCATTCAGAAAATCGCTCGAAACACCCCAGCTTTACCGTTAAGACACCGTAGGTTCAAACTTACGACACCTGTTGCCTTACACTGGATGCTGGAGAAAAGCCTCATGACATCACAGGAGAAAATTGGTAGAAAACTAGTGAGAACACTCCTACTGAATTATTACAACACCCAAGTTACAAACCTAAGACACCCATTTACGCTTAGGAAAAAAGCTTTACGACATCACAGGAGAAAATCAGCTGAAAAAAAGTTACGACACCTCAT
This sequence comes from Calamus simplicifolius, assembly GCA_900491605.1. Classification (NCBI taxonomy): domain Eukaryota; kingdom Viridiplantae; phylum Streptophyta; class Magnoliopsida; order Arecales; family Arecaceae; genus Calamus; species Calamus simplicifolius. The sequence goes on from UESW01004423.1 coordinate 694,061, forward strand.
CTTTACAGTTAAGACACCGTAAGTTCAAACTTACGAAACTTGTGGCCTTACAACGGATGCTGAAGAAAAGCCTTGTGACATCGCAGGAGGTAATCGACCAAAAATAGTGAGGACACCTCAGCTGAATTATTACGATACCCAAGTTACAAACTTAAGACACCCATTCACGCTTAGGAGAAAACTTTACAACATCCCAGGAGAAAATCGATCGAAACAAAGCTACGACATCTTAGCTTTATATTTAAGACACTATAGGTTCAAACTTACGAAACTTGTGGCCTTACAACGGATGCTGAAGAAAAGCCTCGCAACATCATCGTAGGAGAAAATCGGCCGAAAATCAGTGATGACACCCCAGCTGAAATAGTATGACACCCTAGTTACAAACCTAAGACACCCGTTCAGAAAATCAATCCAAACAAAGCTACGACACCCCAGCTTTTACCGTTAAGACATCGTAGGTTCAAACTTACGACACCCATGGCCTTACATCGGATGGTGGAGAAAAGTCTCGAGACATCGCAGGAGAAAATCAGCCGAAAACCAGTGACGACATCTAAGCTGAAATAGTACGACACCCTAGTTACAAACCTAAGACATCCGTTCATGCTTAGGGAAAAAGCTTTACAACATCTCAGGAGAAAATCAACCGTAATAAAGCTATGACACCTCAGATTTACTAATAAGGCACCGTAGTTACAAACCTATGACACCCATACTTAAAACGGATGCTAGAGAAAAGCCTCGCAACATCGCAGGAGGAAATCGGCCAAAAATCAGTGACAACACCCCAGCTGAAATAGTATGACACCCTAGTTACAAACCTAAGGCATCCGTTCAGGAAATCGGCCCAAACAAAGCTACGACACCCAACTTTACCGTTAAGACACCGTAGGTTCAAACTTACGACACTTGTGGCTTTACATCAGACGGTGGAGAAAAGTCTTGAGACATCACAAGAAGAAATCAGCCGAAAACTAGTGATGACATCCAAGCTGAAATAGTACGATACCCTAAGTTACAAACCTAAAACATCCATTCATGCTTAGGGAAAAAGATTTACAGCATCTCAGAAGAAAATTAATCATAATAAAGCTACGACACCCCAGATTTACTATTAAGATACCATAGTTATAAACCTACGACACCCATGCTTAAAACGAATGCTGAAGAAAAGCCTCGCGACATCGCAGGAGAAAATCGGCCAAAAATCAGTGATGACACCTAGATGAAATAGTACGACACCCCAACTTTACCGTTAAATCACCATAGGTTCAAATTTATGATACCCATGGCCTCACACCAAAAAAACCTCTACATAGAAAATCGTAACAGGTTTTCTTGCGATATTGTCATTTTAAATCTCGGCTATCATAGGATGAGAACTAGGGTGTCGTAACAGAATGACATCCCAAACTAACAGCATCGCAGGAGGAAAACTAAACATCCCAGATTGAGAACTAAGACACCTTAGCAATAATGCTACGACACTCGTGCTTGTAACGGGCGCTAAAGAAAAGCCCCATGAAACCTTAGGAAAAAATCAGTCAAAAATCATTCGCGATACCCCAGTTGAAACATTACGACACCCTAGCAATAACGCTATGACACCCATGCTTGAATGGGTATGCTTGTCGACGTAACAAAAGAAAATCACCCGAAAAAAGATATATGATGCCGCAGTTAAAACGCTACGACACCCTAGCGACAACGCTACGACACCCGTGCTTATAACGGACGCTGGAGAAAAGCCCTGCGATACCTCAGGAGGAAATTACCAAAAATCGTTTGCGATACCCCAGTTAAAACATTACGACACCCTTGGTATAAACTTATGACACCACTACAATATATTTAAACTAGGCGGAAAATATTGACATCACTCTAGTTATAATCCGATGACACCCTATTAAGTCAGTTATGCCATCTTATCTAGAAAAGTTGATTAACGTGGTCGGATGGTATGGGTTTGTGGATAAGTGATATGATTGCGCCGCTCCTGGTGTCCTTTTATCTTCCTTTGAGGGTGGCATAAAAAACTTTCTGAACTCTAGAGGTCCTTCATTTGTTACTCGAGTAGCCGCTGGTGTCCTAAATTTTCTTCACTATTGTTTCTTCTATCTTTTTCCTACAAGAAGATGAGTGGTTTCATTTGTGGACAAAGACCACGAACAAAGAAGCACCGGAAGGAGAAAATGGCGAAAGAAAGCAAAGAAATCGTTCTTTATTCAAATGAGGATGCAACACCTTTAGGTTCCATTCCATATAAAGCTACAGAATTGAGAAGAGGTATGTTGGCCCAGATGGCAACCCAAGAGGGGGGGGGGGGTGAATTGGGTTCTTAAAAATTTAAGATTTTTTAGATGTTTTAAACAGATTTGCTCAAGATGTGCAAGTGAGTGAAATTAACTAAGAAGCAATGCACAAGCAATAATAAAGAGAGATAGAGAGAGAGAAAATATAGCACGGCAAACACAAGATAATTTTATAGTGGTTCGGTGCAACCAACACCTACGTCCACTCCCAAGATTCACTTGGGTCCACACTATAATCTCTCTAGATTACAGCCGAGTTGTTTTCCAAGCTCACAACTCAAACTTGTTGTTTTCCCGGGTGAACAACGAACCCAGCTGGTTTTAACTCGGGCTTACCAGCACAAAACCCTACACGTTGTTTTTCACGGGCTCACAACTAACCCAACACAAGCACTCCGGCTTGCAACGAGGTATATCAACCTCCACTGATTCAATCCACTGATTGAATCAGCAAACAATTAGAATAAAAGTGTTTGGATAATGAAATGCTCCCCTTGAGCAAATATACAAATGAAGTACAAAATAAAGAGTTAGAAAAGCCTGATAGTATTGCAGATGGTAGTGGCTTTGGCTTTCTTCCTTCTTCTCTTTAACTCCTCTTGAAGTGTTGAATCACGCCTCAGCAAGATTCTTGACCGTTGAAGACTTTGGAGTTGAGATGAAGCTTTTTCTCCTTTTGAAAATCCTTCGATTTGATCTTTGAAAAGCTCTTGGATTTTCTTTTGACTCTTGTGGATTGAAGATCTGGAGCAGACGAAACTTCCTCTTGGATTTCACTCCTTTTGAATCACTCTCTTTGAGCTAGAAGATTTTTCCAATATGCTCTGTTTTTCCCTCTTTTCAAAAGATATTCTTTTCTCTCTTTTTGATTTTCTCTTGTTTGATTGAAAAGAGCTCCTCTATTTATAGATTCTGCAAAAATATATCCGTTAGAGACAAGGAAAAATAGCCGTTATTCAAAAATCTTACCGTTGGAGTGATGTGTCATCGTGAAAAAATCGCGCCAGATTTGCTGGAGTCGACTCATGCTTTTCCCGAGTCGGCTCGAGCTCGTCTTACCAAAAATAGAAATGTTTAAAAGGTTAGGGGTCGACTCGCTAAAATGAAGTGTCGACTCCTGATAGTCGGGAGTCGACTCGAGAAAGGCTTGGGGTCGACTCGCGAAGTGCTCAGAAAAACACTCTTCTGGTGTCTGAGCGGAGTCGACTCGCACAGTCCAGGAGTCGGCTCGACAGAATCAGGGGTCGACTCGACAATTTCATGGGTCGACTCGACACAGATGCACATTTCTGTACACTGAGCGGAGTCGACTCTGAAACTCAGGAGTCGGCTCCGGAACGTATCAAAAATCAGAAACTTTTCTGATTGACATTAAAATCGTTCCAGATTCATTTTAATTCATTGTTTTGACTTGAATCAATAAAATTAACATTTAGAATTGATTCAAGAACTAATCCAAAAACTTATTGATTAAAACATGAATTATAACATTTCTTTTTGAAAGTTTGAATATTAAGCTTAAAGTCACTTTCAAAATTGATTAAAGTTAAACTTGAGCATTTCATTGATTGTTCAAAATAAATTTGTTGCTCATTTACATAAACTCATTACATCCTTTAATAAACTCAATGGCTTTTAGTAATCATCAAAATCAAAAGGATTGGATCATATAATTTTTCTATAATCTTCCAACAATCTCCCCCTTTTTGATGATGACAAAAATATTGAGTTTGTTCATGATTGATTAGTGAATTTATTTTGTTTTCATAGTTAGGCTTAGGCTCCCCCTTAATGAGGTAGCTCCCCCTATGAAACTTAATTAAATATCTCATTGTTTATCTCATTTATCACAATCATAGAACTATAAAATTCTCCCCCTTTTTTGTTATCAACAAAAAGATAGAGAATCATAAACATTCATTCAAATTTCATTCATTCATTGAAATAAGGAAATAGAGAATTCATTTCATTAAAGGTCTAATACATCAAAATGTTCAGTACATTGATTTCAAAATGAAAGCATAATAAAAACTTCAGTACAAAACAAGGATTGAAACTCTAGTAACTCAAAAATGAGTTCTTACAATTCTAGTTAGATGATCTACTATATTTTTCATTCCTTCAGATTGAATTTTTACATATCCTTGAGTCTTTCATCAACAAAGGTGCACGCACTCTGAATTTTGTCTTGAAGCTCTGCGTTGCACTTGGCATATGTCTCTCCATCTCCACATATATCCTTAAGTTCTTCAAAAATATTCTTGAGATCACCACTTAAGGATGCCGATGAAGAGCCGAGAGTGGACTCAATCTTTGAGATACGATCATCAAGAGAATAAAGAGTCTCTCTCAAATTCATAAATTTATTCTCAAAATCAGTTTTAAGCTTATCAGATTGATCTTCAAGTAAGGCTTTGAGTTGCATAAGTTGTTGATCTGAAAAACTAGCAGAAGATGAAGTTGAACAAAAGTTGGAACTGGGGCTGGAGCAGAGGCAGAAATCAAAGGGCTCGGAGGTGCAGGCGAAGGATGTCTAACAGAGGGTCCTGCAGCCTCAGTATCTGTAGCTCTATCTTCTGTCACTCCTTTCCTTTCCCATTTACCATTCTTTTTGATAAATCCCATCCGATGAATTGTTGCTAGACTATAAAAATCAGTGTGTCTTAGATTCTTCATAGGTTCATTATCAGAAATCACCACACCTTGGCTTCGAAAATCATTGTAAGGATCATCCCATAAGGCAGACTAGATTTCTTTTCCCTCCACAATCTGCTATGTACCACAGAATCATGCTGGGAAGATTGATAGGCTTGCCTGTCACTATGGCGTCCATTACAAAGACATCTCTCTCCGAAACATAGTCAAATCTACCAGTTTAGGAAAGAGAATCCTACTGCAAATATTGTGTAGTAATCTCAACTCTAAAGAAAGCTGATTAGCAAATACCTCTTCAAATCCAACCACATCCCGGTTTAATAATCTGATAAAGCTGGGGCGCGGTCATCAGAAGAAAAGGTGGAAGTGCCAGACAAGGGTAATTCCAACAATCTAGACAATCTCAGCAGTAACAGATAGTCTGACTCCTCTCACATTGCTAATAAGCCCATGGTCTCCTCTAGACAATTCTTGTAAAATTCTTTAACCAATGAGGGATAAGTCGGGCACTCTAGAGAACAAATTTTCTCCCAACCCATCTCGATCTGTCTCCCAACAAGAAAGCCCTCATTCTCAAATAATTCAAAATCCACCTTCCTACCAGTAGTAATGATCCTATCCGCTAGACGATCTACCTGGGAAGACGTGGCAGCAGGAGCAGCAGTCGGAGTAGAAGCAGATGAAGTGGAGTCCGTGCTTGGAGAAGGTCACGCACCGGACGCTTCACCGTCTTCACGGAGCGCTTCCGCTTGATGCCACCCGCCACAACACTAGATCCTCTAGTTTTAGGTGCCATTTGATGATTGGAGGTGATAAAAGGGATTATTGGAGTTTGGAAGGTTTGGAAGAGTGAGAGAGTATTTTGACGATTGGGGTCGAATGAAATGAGCGACGAGTCGACTCTGCCCTAGATAAATCAACTTGGGACCACCTCGAGTCGGCTCGCGCAAACCCAGGTGTCGACTCGGCACAGACACAGAAAGGCCGTCCCGACATGGAGTCGACTCGCGCCTAAGAGGGGTCGACCCGAGAGTTTCAGTTGAAACCGGGAGTCGACTCCGATACGCATCGAGTCGGCTCCGAGACCATTTCAGACCAAAAACATGAAATTTCTGAAATGTGTCCGGAATATGATCATAAAAATTGATAAATAATCATTGGATATGAGTGAATCAATTAGATATGAATTCTAGATAAGATTTCCTTAAGGATTGAGGATTTGAAAGAATCTTAGATAAAATTTCCTTAGGGGTTTCAAATTCATTCTAAAGGATCACAAATACCTAACTCTCCTCTAAGATAACAGAATCTCTCTTCATTTAAAGGTTTAGTGAATATGTCAGCTAATTGTTCTTCAGTGTTAACATAATCAAGACATATTTCATTATTTGCTACATGTTCTCTTATAAAATGATATCTGATTTCTATGTGTTTAGTTCTTGAATGTTGAATTGGATTCTTTGTTAGATTAATTGCACTAGTGTTATCACATCTTATGGGTGTTTTATCAAGCGTGATACCATAGTCTTCAAGTTGTCGCTTAATCCATAGGATTTGCGCACAGCAACTTCCAGCTGCTACATATTCAGCTTCAGTAGTTGATAATGCAACTGAATTTTGCTTTTTGCTAAACCATGTGATTAAGTTACTTCCTAAGAAATGGCATGCACCACTTGTGCTTTTTCTATCTAGTTTGCATCCAGCATAATCAGAATCTGAATATGCAATTAGATTTAATGTGGAGTCTCTAGAATACCATAAACCTACATTTTTTGTTCCACTTACATATCTTAGTATTCTTTTAACAGCTATTAAATGTGATTCTTTAGGTTCAGATTGAAATCTAGCACATAAACATACTGAAAACATAATGTCTGGTCTACTTGCTGTTAAATAAAGAAGGGATCCGATTATACCTCGATAATACTTTTGGTCAACCTTTTTACCTTCTTCATCTTTGTCCAGCTTGCATGAAGGACTCATTGGAGTTCCGAGGGGTTTCATTGATTCCATACCAAACTTTTTGAGTAGTTCTCTTGTGTATTTTGTTTGGTTGATGAAGATTCCCTCTTTGCTTTGTTTGATCTGGAGTCCAAGGAAGAAGTTGAGTTCTCCCATCATGCTCATCTCGAATTCTCCCTGCATCAACTTTGCAAATTCTTGACAAAGAGAATCGTTAGTAGCACCAAAAATAATGTCATCTACGTATATTTGTACTACAAGTAAATCTTTACTTTTTCTTTTCAAAAACAAAGTTTTATCAACATTTCCTCTTGTAAAATCATTTTCTATTAAGAATTTACTTAACCTATCATACCAAGCTCTAGGTGCTTGTTTCAAACCATATAAAGCTTTGTGCAATTTAAAAACGTGATTTGAAAATTCGTGATCTTCAAAACCTGGTGGTTGTTCTACATAAACTTCTTCATTTATAAATCCATTTAAAAATGCGCTTTTTACATCCATTTGAAATAAGTTAAAATTCATATGACATGCAAATGCAAGTAATAGCCTAATGGCTTCTAATCTAGCTACAGGCGCAAAGGTTTCATCAAAATCAATACCTTCCTCTTGATTATATCCTTTAGCAACCAATCTAGCTTTGTTTCTAATTACTATGCCATTTTCATCTAGTTTATTTCTAAAAACCCATTTTGATCCTATTACTGAATGATTTTTAGGTCTTTCAACTAAAGTCCAAACATTATTTCTTGTAAATTGATTTAGTTCTTCTTGCATTGCTAACATCCAATTATTATCTTTTTCAGCTTCTTCTATAGTTTTAGGTTCAATTTGTGATACAAATGCAAGATGATTACTAATATTTCTCATATATGATCTAGTTCTTATTCCTTGAGATGGATCGCCTATAATCAATTCCTTGGGATGACTATGAGCATATCTCCAGTCTCTTGGAAGATCTGTATCATTATGATCAATATTGACATCATCGTCCTTATGTGAATCATCATCTTTAGCTTCTTGCTCATGATCAGAAGATACTTCAATATTAAGTTTTTCAAGATCTTTTTCAATTATGTTTGTATCTTCCTCATCATCAAGCTTTTCAGAACTAGATGCTAAAGATCATCGAAAACTATATGAATGGATTCTTCAACTACTAAGGTTTTCTTGTTAAATACTCTATAAGCTTTACTAGTTGTTGAATATCCTAAAAAGATTCCTTCATCAGATTTAGCATCAAATTTTCCTAAATTGTTTTTACCATTATTATGAATGAAACATTTACATCCAAATGCATGAAAGTATTTTATATTTGGTTTTCTTTCATTCCATAATTCATAAGGTGTTTTCTTTAAGATTGGTCTTATTAAGGCTCTATTTAAGATGTAACATGCTGTGTTAATTGCTTCCGCCCAAAAATACTTTGGTAAGTTGCTTTCGCATAGCATGGTACGGGCCATGTCTTCTAGAGTCCTATTTTTCCTTTCAACTACACCATTTTGCTGTGGAGTCCTAGGGGCTGAAAAATTATGATTAATTCCATTTTCAGAACAAAAACTTTCAAATAAGTGATTTTCAAATTCTGTTCCATGATCACTTCTTAGAGATACTATAGTAGTGTTTTTCTCATTTGTGACTTTCTTGAAGAATTTCAGGAATATCGAGAAAGTCTCATCTTTGTGAGCTAAAAACATTACCCAAGTATATCTAGAATAATCATCTACAATCACTAGACCATATTTCTTTCCTCCTAGACTTGTGGTTCTAGTTGGTCCGAAAAGATCCATGTGAAGTAGCTCTAGTGCCCTAGAAGTTGAAACAATGTTTTTAGATTTGAAAGAACTTCTAGTTTGTTTTCCAAATTGACATGCATCACATATTTTATTATTTTCAAAATCTAGTTTAGGTAATCCTTTAACTAAATCCATTTTAATTAGTTTTGAAATAAGGTGTGTGCTTGCATGACCTAATCTACGATGCCACAACCAACTAATTTCATTTATGTTAGCATTGTCAGCAATTAAGCAATGATCACTCAAAGATAATTTTTCTAAATCAACCAAGTAAACATTGCCATGTCTATAACCAGTAAATACAATGCTATCATCAATAGAATTAGTTACAGTGCATACAGAAGATTTAAATGAAACATTAAAGTTTTTATCACATAATTGACTTATACTTATTAGATTATGCTTCAAACCATCAACATAAAGTACATTATCAATAAATGTAGATGGAGTTATACGGACTTTACCAAGGCCCATAATTTGACCTTTACCGTTATCGCCAAACGTAACAACTCCACCTTTCTTTTCTTCTAGGGTGATGAATTCATCTTTGTCACCCGTCATATGTCTTGAGCAGCCACTATCAAGGTACCACTTTTTCTTTGATCTTTTGGCTACAAGACATTCCTGCAACATAATTTAAACTTTATGTTTAGGTACCCAAGCTTTCTTGGGTCCTTCATGGTTAGCAGCAACAAAATTGTTCCTTTCGGAACCCATATTTTCTTAGCTTTAACATTTAACTTGTTGTTATTATTTAACGTTTTGCATTCAAATGATTTATGACCTTTTTCATTACATTTGAAACAAGTTATATTACTTTGGTTGGCTTTTATAAAAATATTCTTTAAAGATTTTTGTTTCCTTAATGTGTTATATCCTAAACCTGCTTTGTCAAAAACAGCTTTTTGACTATCTAAGATCATGTTAAGTTTAGTTGAACTTAAGGTGAATTTCTCAACAATGTCTTTATATTTTTTAACATCTTTCTTAAGAGAGTCATTTTCTTTAACTTGCTGTTCTTTTTCTAAAGCTAAAGTTTCTAATTGATCTTTTAAATCTTTTGTTGAGTTTTTAGTTTCAGATTTTAACAAATCTATTTCTTGATTAAGATTATCTCTTTCTTTGCTAAGTTCTTCTTTTTCATTAGTTAAGTTCTTAACTTCTAAAGCTAATTCATTTTTACTTTTAGCTAAGCTAATATTGTCATTTTTCAAAAACTTATACTTCTTTTTCAAGGATTTAAAATCAATCATAAGTTCATTGAAAGCCTCAAACATTTCATCAAATGTAAATTCATCATCGGGGGTTTCGGTACTTACCTCATTGTCGTTGTCGTCGTCGTTGGCCATGAAGCAGATATTAGCAACTTCTTTTTGTTCTTCTTCTTCGGAAGAAGACTCTTCACTATCAGTCCAAGTTGCCATGTAGGCCTTTTTCTTTTTCTTGTAGGCCTTCTTAAGTAAAGGACAGTCATATCTAAAATGCCCTGGCTTTTTACATTCATAGCATACTAAGGGCTCTTTCTCTTTGTCCTTTTCCTTTTTCTTATCCTTTTCTTTTTCTCCTTCCATTTTTGAAACAAATCTCTTTTTGTGGAAGGGCCTCCTTCTTTGCATAAATTTCTTGAACTTCCTTGCAAGGAGGGCTGACTCATCATCATCATCCTCTTCATCATCGCTGCTGCTTATTTCCTTTTCCGCAGCTTTGAGGGCGATGGTCTTCTTCTTTCTTGACTCATCCTCATTGACATGTTGTTTAACTTGAAGCTCATGAGTCATCAGCGAACCAAGAAGCTCTTCCAATGGTAGGATGTTCAGATCTTTGGCTTCTTGTATGGCGGTCACCTTGGCTTCCCAAGTCCTTGGAAGTGACCTAAGGATTTTGCGAACAAGCTCAGAGTTAGTATAAACTTTTCCAAGACTTTTTAAACCATTCACAATATCAGTGAATCTAGTGAACATGCATGTGATGGTTTCATTTTGTTCCATAGTAAATAATTCATATTTATGAACCAAAATATTTATCTTTGATTCTTTTACTTGGTTTGTTCCTTCATGAGTTATTTCCAACCTATCCCAAATTTCTTTTGCGGAATTACAAGTTGAGATTCGGTTGAATTCATTTGAGTCTAAGGAACAATATAAAATATTAATGGCCTTAGCATTTAGTTGTGCCATTCTCCTATCATTATCATTCCAATCCCTTTCGGGTTTAGGAACAATAGTGCCATCAATAAGGTGTGTGGGTGTACTAGGTCCATTAATTATTACTCCCCACAATTCATAGTCCGAAGCTTGAATGAATATCCTCATTCTAGCTTTCCAATATGAATAGTTGGTTCCATTAAATAAAGGAGGTCGATTCGTAGAATGACCTTCAGCAAAACTTGAACCAATTTGTGTTGCCATATGGATCTTTAGCCCTTGATCGTGAGATCAAATTCTAAATGAGCACTTGCTCTGATACCAATTGTTGGCCCAGATGGCAACCCAAGAGGGGGGGGGTGAATTGGGTTCTTAAAAATTTAAGACTTTTTAGATGTTTTAAACAGATTTGCTCAAGATGTGCAAGTGAGTGAAATTAACTAAGAAGCAATGCACAAGCAATAATAAAGAGAGATAGAGAGAGAGAAAATATAGCACGGCAAACACAAGATAATTTTATAGTGGTTCGGTGCAACCAACACCTACGTCCACTCCCAAGATTCACTTGGGTCCACACTATAATCTCTCTAGATTACAGCCGAGTTGTTTTCCAAGCTCACAACTCAAACTTGTTGTTTTTCCGGGTGAACAACGAACCCAGCTGGTTTTAACTCGGGCTTACCAGCACAAAACCCTACACGTTGTTTTTCACGGGCTCACAACTAACCCAACACAAGCACTCCGGCTTGCAACGAGGTATATCAACCTCCACTGATTCAATCCACTGATTGAATCAGCAACCAATTAGAATAAAAGTGTTTGGATAATGAAATGCTCCCCTTGAGCAAATATACAAATGAAGTATAAAATAAAGAGTTAGAAAAGCCTGATAGTATTGCAGATGGTAGTGGCTTTGGCTTTCTTCCTTCTTCTCTTTAACTCCTCTTGAAGTGTTGAATCACGCCTCAGCAAGATTCTTGACCGTTGAAGACTTTGGAGTTGAGATGAAGCTTTTTCTCCTTTTGAAAATCCTTCGATTTGATCTTTGAAAAGCTCTTGGATTTTCTTTTGACTCTTGTGGATTGAAGATCTGGAGCAGACGAAACTTCCTCTGTGATTTCGCTCCTTTGAATCACTCTACTTTGAGCTAGAAGATTTTTCCAATATGCTCTGTTTTTCCCTCTTTTCAAAAGATATTCTTTTCTCTCTTTTTGATTTTCAAAATCCTTGTTTGATATGAAAAGAGCTCCTCTATTTATAGATTCTGCAAAAATATATCCGTTAGAGACAAGGAAAAAATAGCCGTTATTCAAAAATCTTACCGTTGGAGTGACGTGTCATCGTGAAAAATATTTTCCAGATTTGCTGGAGTCGACTCATGCTTTTTCCGAGTCGGCTCGAGCTCGTCTTACCAAAAATAGAAATGTTTATAAAGGTTAGGGGTCGACTCGCCAGAAATAAAGTGTCGACTCCTGATAGTCGGGAGTCGACTCGAGAAAGGCTTGGGGTCGACTCGCGAAGTGCTCAGAAAAACACTCTTCTGGTGTCTGAGCGGAGTCGACTCGCACAGTCAGGGAGTCGGCTCGACAGAATCAGGGGTCGACTCGATAATTTCGTGGGTCGACTCGACACAGATGCACATTTCTGTACACTGAGCGGAGTCGACTCTGAAACTCAGGAGTCGGCTCCGGAACGTATCAAAAATCAGAAACTTTTCTGATTGACATTAAAATCGTTCCAGATTCATTTTAATTCATTGTTTTGACTTGAATACAATAAAATTGACATTTAGAGTTGATTCAAGAACTATTCCAAAAACTCATTGATTAAAACATGAATTATAACATTTCTTTTTGAAAGTTTGAATATTAAGCTTAAAGTCACTTTCAAAATTGATTAAAGTTAAACTTGAGCATGTTCATTGATAGTTCAAAATAAATTTGTTGCTCATTTACATAAACTCATTACATCCTTTAATAAACTCAATGGCTTTTAGTAATCATCAAAATCAAAAGGATTGGATCATATAATTTTTCTATAATCTTCCAACAAGGTAAACATCACGTTGATTCCTTTATTCATATATTATGAGTTTATGACATCCTTTCTTAAAATATTATGATACCCTAGTTCAGATATAATGGCATCCAGCTGACAAATATGTTTATTCTGTCTGTTTTAGAAGACTTAAGAATTATTTTAGTCCCTACACTGAAGGCTTCCCAGTTGTTTAAGAATAGTTGCAAGCCGACCATTTATATTCAGAATGTTTGAAAGATGGGGTTTACTACACAACATACATAACTTATCCGAAGGACCCTATTTGGTGCCTTCGTTGACATGCAGATGTTCTCAGTCAACGGACGACTGCTAGTAGACATCATACGATGTCACAATGGAGGCGAGGAGTTTATTCTATGGCAAGGTGGTCTTATTTAGTACCAACAAAGTCGCACTGATTTTGGGTCTTCTAGCTCATGGAAAAAAGATCAACACGTCCTGCCAGTTGTTCAATGAAAGGTTATTTAGATGATTTGGCAGGGGTTTAGATCTTCGTCAAAAAGGGTTGGAGAAGTTAATATATGGACTCCGATCATCCAAGATACAGGAGGATGTCAATGACACTATCAGACTTTGGATCGCCTACATGTTTGCCATATTTTTGGCTCCAAAATCTAATCAGACATATCCATGATATCTCATCCAGCACTTGAATGACTTAACTCAACTGGAGAGGATCGACTGGGCTTCCGCATTCAAGGAGTTGATCGTTCTAGCTCTCTCAAAAGTCGCTGCTTGCTTGCGATCTAAGGAGTCGGTCCACTCAAAGAGAGTAAACAAGGTTAGGAGGCAGCCTACCCTGTATGGATGCTCGGTAGTGCTAGTGGTAAGGATTATTGAGATGCAGAAAGAGTGTCATTATTATATTTTTTTATATCACAAAATTATTATATGTAGGCATGGTTCCTTGAGCATACATCAATGCGAGCCCTAGCATATCTCAATAAACTGCCCCAGCTTTTGAAGTGGAATGATAGCCAATTAAAGGTCCAATCTGTTCGGATTGTCAACATGCAGCCTCACGACTTAGTAAGATAATCCATTGCTCCATTGTTCTGATCATATTTTTTATCTAAATTATTAATATTTATTTTAAATTAATTTATTTATCATCTTGCCTTGCAGTTGGAGGGATCTACTGTACTAATGTCACAAGAGCGCTGGCTTCTCACTCCATAGACAGTAGCATCCCCTGAACCAACAGAAAGCTGTGCAAGCTATGCCGAGTTGAGGATTGAATTGGGGTATGTTAAGGATCAACTCGATAATGTTAGGTACAGGCTTGCCATAGCTGAGAGCCTCCTCAATTCATTGCTCAGAAAGGAGAGCAATGCAAGAAATAAGAAGGACAAGAGGGAGGGGAAGACAGAGGAGGGGCATTCCCTAGAGTGTCCAACTGAGCCTGGGAATGCAAATACAGAGGAGAAGAAGAGGGAGGAGGAGCATTCCTTGGAGTGTTCAACTGAGCTTGAGAATGCAAATACAGAGGAGGTGAAGAGGGAGGAAGAGCATTCCTTGGAGTGTCCAACTGAGTCTGGGAATGCAAATACAGAGAAGGAGAAGAGGGAGAAAGAGAATTCCTTGGAGTGTCCAACTGAGCCTGGGAATGAAAAAACAAAGGAGAAGAAGAGGAAGGAGGGGCATTCCTTGGATTATCAAACAGAGCCTAGGAATGAAAATAAAGAGGAGGAGAAGAGGGGGAGGGGCATTCTATGGAGGGCCAAGAGGAGCCAAAATCTGAGAAAAAAATCATCACCCCTGTGCCCTCTGATAATAAACTTATCACCACTGCACCCTCTGATAATAAAATTGTCACCCCTGCACCAAAGGATGATGAGGGGGACATACAATTCGTTGAAATGCCTTTGCTTATTAAGAGGGTTAAAAAAGAGCCCAGAAGACATAAGACATCCAAGGTCATAGGAGATTCTTATGAGACAGCCCGTCCTAGAAAGTCATCAAAGATAGTGGGCACATCAAAGGCCGACATAAGAATCGAAGATGACCAAATTATTATCAAAAATTTTTGAGCGAATGCATAACCGACGAGATCGTGTACACAAATAAATTAGGTGGTGCCATTACAAGGAAAAGTCTTCAAGAGCTCATTAACAACGATATAATAATGGACGATGTAAGTATCTCAGAAAACCTTTTCTCGATGTTGATTTTAAAATATTATTAATCGGTTTACATTGCATTGGCAGATTATTGATGATAGCAGAAGTTTTTAACGAGGACCTAGATGGAGCATCCGAACCAATATCATAAGTGTATCTTTGCATCTATTTTCACAGCTGCTTTGTGTCTGAATTCTCCATTATCTGCTTATGAACTCGTTGCAACAGTCGGGGCTACGATATTTGACAGTGTAACCGATGAAAAAAAGGCCTAATTTTGGTTTCTTTTCTCCATCATTAACTCGAATAATTTGCACTAGCATCTAGTTTCTATCGACATGGAAAGAAATGTATTCATGCACATGAATTCATTAAAACGCAATGCCAGGTACAGGCCAATGCGAAGAAATGGCATAACATTCTTGGCCATATATTCCATATATACTGCGATAAGGAAGAGGTGATGAATTAACCGATGGAAGAGATTTTGGATTACCCAAGCCAATCTTTTGGATTACTAGATTGCGGCTTCTACTGTCTGAAGTACATTGAATGCCTTGCTCGTTGGGACAATCCTAATATGAAGATAGATTTCATGAAAGATGAAATAAGAGATTATCGATGATAATTAGCAGCGAGGATTTTGAGAGAAGGCCTTAACAAAAAGATCGATGAGTTTGTGACAAACTGTTCTTAATTTTTTATTCTTTATTGATTAAAAATTTAATATAATTTATTCATACTAATACTATTTCAGAATTCATGCAATTGTAGATTTTTTATATGGATGTCATGGTGCTTTACATGGACGTCAAAAATCTTATCGTTATACTTTTGCCTTTTTACTTCCGAGTTTCTTAAGTTTTCATCTGGGATGTCATAATTTTAAAACTAGAGTATCATAAATTGAGAACTAGGGTGTCATACAGCTAATCTGGGATGTCGTAAGTTTTGGTCTTTCGGATATCGTCGCATTAAAGCTAGGGTATCGTTACGTGAGAATTAGGGTATCGTAATAGCCTGAATCGGGAATGTCGTAGGTTCCTGCCTTAACAGTCCCCGCTCGGGTGTCGTCACTTTAAATCTAGGGCATCGTTATGTCATAACTGGGGTGTCCTCGAAGCATAAATCTGGGATGTCATAAGTTTTGGCCTTTTGGGTGTCATCGCATTAAAGCTAGGGTGTCGTTACGTAAGAACTGGGATATCGTAAATGCCTAAATCTGGGATGTCGTAGGTTTCTACCTTAACCGCTCGGATGTCATCGCATTAAAGCTAAGATATCGTTACATAAGAACTGGGGTATCATAACAGCCTAAATCGGGGATGTCGTAGGTTCCTGCCTTAATAGTCCCCGCTCGGGTGTCATTGCATTAAAGCTAAAGTGTCGTTACGTGAGAACTGGGGTGTCATAACAGCCTAAATCAAGGATATCATAGGTTCCTGCCTTAATAGTCTCCACTTGGGTGTCGTCACATTAAAGCTAGGGTGTCATTACATGAGAACTAGAGTATTGTAACAACCTAAATCGGTGATGTCATAGGTTTCTACCTTAACAGTTCCCGCTCGGGTGTCATCGCTTTAAAGCTAGGGTATCGTTACTTGATAATTAGGGTGTCCTTGCAATGTAAATATAAGATGTCATAAGTTTTGGCCTTTCGGGTGTCATCGCATTGAAGCTAGGGTGTCGTTACGTGAGAACTGGGGTATCATAACAACCTGAATCGGGGATGTCATAAATTTCTGCCTTAATAGTCCTCGCTCGAGTATGTCGTTACGTGATAACTGGGGTGTCCTCGCAGCATACATCTAGGATGTCGTAAGTTTTGGCCTTTCGGGTATTGTCGCATTAAAGCTAAAGTTAGGGTGTCGTTACATGAGAACTGGGCTATCGTAACGGCCTAAATCGGGGATGTCGTAGGTTCCTGCCTTAACAGTCCCTGCTCGAATGTCATCGCATTAAAGCTAGGGTATCGTTACGTGAGAACTGGGGTATTGTAACAGCCTAAATTGGGGATGTTGTAGGTTCCTGCCTTAATAGTCCCCGCTCAGGTGTCATCGCTTTAAAGCTGGGATGTCGTTACGTGATAACTGGGGTGTTCTTGCAGCATAAATCTGGGATATCGTAAGTTTTGGCCTTTCGGGTGTCGTCGCATTAAAGCTAAGGTGTCGTTACGTGAGAACTGGGGTATCATAACAGCCTGAATTGGGGATGTTGTAAGTTCCTGCCTTAACAATCCCTTCTTGGGTGTCATCGCTTTAAAACTAGGGTGTCGTTACATGATAACTGGGTGTCCTTGCAACATAAATCTGGGATGTCGTAAGTTTTGGCCTTTCGACTATCGTCGCATTAAAGCTAAGGTATCGTTATGTAAGAACTGGAGTGTCGTAAATGCCTAAATCTAGGATATCGTAGGTTTCTGTCTTAACAGTCCCCGCTCGGGTATCGTTGCATTAAAGATAGAGTGTCATTACGTGAGAACTGGGGTGTCGTAAATGCCTAAATCTGAGACATCGTAGGTTTCTATCTTAACAGTCCTCGCTCGGATGTCATTGCATTAAAGCTAAGATGTTGTTACGTAAGAACTGGGGTGTTATAACAACCTAAATCGGGGACATCGTAGGTTTTTGCCTTAACAGTCCCTGCTCGGGTGTCATCGCATTAAAGCTAGGGTGTCGTTACATGAGAACTAGGGTGTCGTAACAGCCTAAATCGGGAATGTCGTAGGTTCCTGCCTTAACAGTTTTTGCTCGGGTATCGTCGCATTAAAGCTAGGGTATCGTTACGTGAGAATTGGGATGTCATAACAGCCTAAATCGGGGATGTCGTAGGCTTCGGTCTTAACAGTCCCTGCTCGGGTGTCATCGCTTTAAAGCTAGGGTATCGTTACGTGATAACTGGGGTGTCCTCGCAACATAAATCTGGGATGTCATAAGTTTTGGCCTTTCGAGTATCGTCGCATTGAAGCTAGGGTGTCATTATGTGAGAACTTATGTGTCATAACAGTCTGTATCGGGGATGTTGTAGGTTTCTGCCTTAACAGTCCCTACTTGGATGTCGTCGCTTTAAAGCTAGGGTGTCGTTACGTGATAACTGGGGTATCCTTGCAGCATAAATCTAGGATATCGTAAGTTTTGGCCTTTCGGGTGTCATCGCATTAAATCTAGGGTGTCGTTATGTGAGAACTGGAGTACGTAAATGCCTAAATCTGGGATGTCATAGGTTCCTGCCTTAATAGTCCCTGCTTGGGTGTCATCGTATTAAAGCTAGGGTATCATTACGTGAGAACTGGGGTATCGTAAATGCCTAAATCAGGGATGTTGTAGGTTCCTGCCTTAACAGTCTTCGCTCGGTTGTCGTCGCATTAAAGCTAGGGTATCGTTATATGAGAATTGGGATGTCGTAACAGTCTAAATCGGGGATGTCGTAGGTTCTTTCCTTAACAGTCCCCACTCGGGTGTTGTCGCATTAAAGCTAGGGTATCATTACGTGAGAATTGGGATATCGTAACAGCCTAAATCGGGGATGTTGTAGGTTCCTGCCTTAACAGTCCCTGCTCAGATGTCGTCACATTAAAACTAGAGTATCGTTACGTGAGAACTAGGGTGTCATAACAGTCTAAATCGGGGATGTCGTAGGTTCCTGTCTTAATAGTCCCCGCTCGGGTATCATCACTTTAAAGCTAGGGTATCATTACATGATAATTGGGGTGTCCTCACAGCATAAATCTAGGATATCATAAGTTTTGGCCTTTTGGGTGTCGTCGCATTGAAGCTAGGGTGTCATTATGTGAGAACTAGGTGTCATAACAGCCTAATCGGGGATGTCGTAGGTTCCTGCCTTAACAGTTCCTACTCGAGTGTCGTCGCTTTAAAGCTAGGGTATCGTTACATGATACTGGGATATCCTCCAGCATAAATCTGGGATGTCGTAAGTTTTGGCCTTTCGGGTGTTATCGCATTAAAGCTAGGGTGTTGTTATGTGAGAACTGGGGTGTCGTAAATGCCTAAATCTGGGATGTCATAGGTTACTACCTTAATAGTCCCCGCTCGGGTGTCATCGCATTAAAGCTAGGATATCTTTATGTGAGAACTGAGGCATCGTAAATGCCTAAATTTGGGATGTCGTAGGTTCCTGCCTTAATAGTCCCTGCTCGGGTGTCATCGCATTAAAGCTAGGGTATCGTTATGTGAGAACTGGGGTGTCATAATAGCCTAAATCGGGGATGTCGTAGGTTCATGCCTTAATAATCCCCGTTTGGGTGTCGTTGCATTAAAGCTAGGGTGTCGTTACATGAGAACTGGAGTGTCCTCAAGCCTAAATCTGGGATATAGAAAGTTTTGGCTTTTCGAGTGTCGTCGCTTTAAATCTCGTCATTAAGTTGATGAACAAAAACCATTAATAAACAGAGCGTCGGGAAACCGAAGTTTGTCGAACTCTGTGTTATGATCCTCGATTTGTATATAGTGTCATCCATGCAAGCGTATTCATAAATAGTAAAGCGAGAGTCTCTCCTTGACAGACAAGATGAGTACTTTTCAATCCTTTATTTGGCCAAAAAATGAGCTACGACATCCCAGTTAAAATATTAAGACACCCTAGTTACAAAGCAACGGCACCAGTGCTTAAAACAAACTCTATAGATGAGACTTGCGACATCCCAAGGAGAAAATTGGCCAAAAAAAGAGTTACGACACCCCAGATTTATGACTAAGACACCATAATTACAAAGCTATGATACCCATGCTTTATCATTGATGGCAAAAATTTTTATATATTCTCCTATATTAGTTGACTGAATACATAAGCATCAAACTTGTTCATCAATGCTTCGGAAGGTGGTACAATTCTTTCCATATCTTCTCCAGTGTTAGTTGACTACATACAAGTCTGTATGTTGCTTGAACCAGCTCTTATTTCATTTTGCATTGGGGGAGCATCAACGGATGCCTTGACCATATTTTTCCTTGATCTCTTTGACTTTTTCTCAACTCCACTCTTTAATCTATTCTCTCTTAGGCGACCTTTCGTCCTAATTTGCCCAGGATATTAAATTACAAGTTGTGTATGTGCCTTTGCAGTTAGCATCCATAGCAATTTTGAATATTAGTGTTATATCATCCATCACTAAATTAATTGCATCTTCAGACATAGAGGCTATCTCTACGAGCTTCATCATCCGATGACTCAGCAAACTATATCTACAATCAATAACATAATTTTATCGAAAACATATATAAAGACATTTCAAATAAATAAATGTGACTGTGTACCATGATTTTCATGTATTTTTATCATAACCTTCAGTATTGTAGTCAAAATCGTCGAATTGGTATTTCATGTCCTTACACCATCTCTTCAAGAAGTACTTATATTGTAAATGAAATACATCGCTTTGATGAAGAACCAACAAGGCATGTCTACACATGTAACCCCTGAACTAAAAGGATCGACACTGGCATTGGACATCCTCAATATTTTTGTCATATGATACAACATAATCTTTTATTATCTCCTTGTCGATTCCATCAACTTCAATCCTTTCATATGATTTTCTAAAATATACACAATAGTTCTCAGCTTCCTTAATCAAATATTTGATGCAGCCATTTCAAGGATCTCATTATGAAATTTTTTGAAAATTTGCTTTGTATACTTTCCTGCAGCTTGCCTCTCAAAAGGTGAGGATGTCTTTAGGAAAGCAATCGTTTGCAATGTCCTATTATCTTTCTTATTTTTGGCCTCGTACCTTTTCTTCAAGGCATCTTCATACTTATCTATGAATTCCGTGAGTGTAGTCTTTGAATTTATAAATCCATTGAAAAAGTGATTGATGCCCTTGCTCCTTTGTGAAGATAACATCCCTGTATATAATTATGTTAAAAAAAGAAGCATTGAACATGAACATGAACCAAACACAATGTCCTACAAATCTGCAAAGGATGTATCCTTAAGGTAAACTGGGACCCATTTATCCCAACATTCGTAAAGGCCATTGAACCAATCTATAGCTTTGCATTCTTTATATTTCTCCATAAGATATGCCCATCTTTCCTTGAATGACTATATGGTCAGTGAATCATATATCGCCTCATCGAAAGCAATCATAAATTTAGGATTTATTATGCAAATATGGCCAATCTTTTTAGGTATCTTCTTCAATATATGCTAAAGACAAAATTGATGTCGTGTGTTAGGAAAAACCTTCCTAACAACAGCCTCGATTGCCTTATCTTGGTCAATTTTATGGTAATAGGTACTTGACTACCATTTGCATCCAGCCATGACTGAAAAACCCATTTATATGTCTTAGTCCTCTTATCAGACAACAATATGCAACCAAGCAAAGTGGACTGACCATGATGGTTGACCTCGACGAATAGACAAAAAGGCATTTGATATCTATTTGTCAAGTAGGTTGAGTCAAAGCTTAAAATATCACCAAAGTATGTGCATGCCAATCTTAACCTTGGATGAATCCAGAAGACAGACCTAAGATGACCATTATCATTAAGGTCTAAGGTATAGAAAAATTGAGATTTCTTACTTGCATTTTAGTGAAATGGATTACCATCGACTGAGCATCTCCTTCTTTCAACTTAGACTGACGTTCGCGACAAATAAAATTAGGAGCATCCTTCTCTGTGAAATCCAATTGTCTTCTACCTCATTTTTTCCTTGCTATGGCAGAGTATATCTAAGTTGTGGGCATATTCACAGCATATAAATTGTTGATCTCTGCCTTCTCTGGTATACTGATCCTCCTATAGGACCGTAGATAATCAGTTGATGTTATGGACATCCGATGGTTATGTTCTAGAGAAACCTCAACCAATATCTACTTACTACTTGTAGCATTCAGTCTTTCTTTTATGGATGGCATACAATCAACTTTGAGCAAAGTTGTTTGTTGTAGTTGGCCCTGCTACACACTATTGGGATTCCAAAACCAACTCTTTTTGCATATTCATTGTAGAAAGTATATACATCATCTGGTAAATTGAATTCCATTCTAGTTTGAGGAACAACAGTATTATCCCTTGCATTTTGAGTGATGGGTGAAGGTGCACGTTCAGAAGTATGTTCGATTTCTTTTCGATCTATAATTTCAGCATCATCTGTGAAAATATAGGTACAGTCATAAATAATGATATCCATAGATTTAGCTATCAATATATCCTGACAAAGCATTACGACACGTAGGTTAAAGAAATACGATATCTCAGTTAAAGAAATACGACACTCCAGTTATGTTCGAACCCTAGATACCAGGAATACATACCATCTATGGTCTGAATAATGGCTCCCTGTATGACTCTCCAGTTAAAAACTATGACACCCATTAACAATTAAAGATACTACAAGAAAATAATAAAATAGCGACGCAATTATGCGTCGCTAAAATTGCGACTACATTGCGATGCCTCCGCATCAAAAAAATACTGCGACGCAAATAGCGACGCATTAGCGACTAAATAAACCATAAAATTAAAAAAAAATTAAATTTAGCGATGCAAAAATGCATCACAATATTTATAAAATGTGTTTTTTTAAAATATTATTAAAGGAATAAATATTACGACGCAGATAAGTGCGTCACAATGTTTTTTAAAAATTAATTATGTTAAATAGCGACGCATTAGCGACACAATAAACATAAAATAAGAAAAAATATATTTAACATAGCGACGCAAAAATTATGTCACAAATATTAATTAAAAATATATTTTTATAAAATATAATTATGAAATAAAAATATTGCGATGCCACTCAGTGCGTCGCA
Source organism: Calamus simplicifolius (assembly GCA_900491605.1). NCBI lineage: Eukaryota > Viridiplantae > Streptophyta > Magnoliopsida > Arecales > Arecaceae > Calamus > Calamus simplicifolius. The sequence goes on from UESW01004423.1 coordinate 716,897, forward strand.
ATATATTTGAAAAATATAATAATTTTATATAGCGACACATTAGCGACGCAATAGACCAAAAAATTGTAAAAATTAATTTTAATTTAGCGACGCACTAATTGCATCGCAATTATTTTAAATAAAATTAATTTATATAAATATTAATATGAAAAAAATATTGCGATGCAAAACAGTGCGTCGCAATTTTTTTAAAAAACTTAATTTTTTTAAATAGCGACGCATTAGCGATGCAATAAACCAGAAAAATATGAAAATTATTTTTAAAGTTAGCGACGCAATAATTGCGTCACAATTAATTTAAATAAAATTTATTTTAAGAAAATAGTATTATGAAATAAAAATATTGCGAGGCAATCCAGTACATCGCAATGTTTTATTAAAAAAAATATGTTAATTAGCGACGTAATAGCGATGCAATAAAATAGTAAAGTAATAAAAAAAATTTTATTTAACGACGCAAATTAATGTATCGCAATATTTTAAAAGAAATTCATAATGCCAAATTAGCGAGGCATTAGCGACGTAATAAATTAGAAAATATAATTAAAAATTAATAATGTCCGAGATCGGTCATCGTCGACCGTGATCGATCATGGCTTCGATCGATCGCAACTGTCGGGTTGTCGCCGATCGGATCGATCGCGACAGTCCGAGATCGCTCGTCGCTGATCGGGATTGATCATGGCTTGGATCGATGGCAACCGTCGGATCATCGCCGATCGAGATCGATCATGGCTTCGATCGATCGCAACCATCGGATCGTTACCGATCCGATCGATCGCGACAGTCCGAGATCGGTAGTCGTCGATCGGGATCGATCATGGCTTCGATCGATCGCAAGTACCATCGGATCATCGCCGATCCGATCGATCGCGATGGTCCGAGATAGGTCGACGCCGATCGGGATCGATCATGGCTTGGGTCGATCGCAACCATCGGATCATCGCCGACCAGGATCGATCATGGCTTCGATCGATCGTAACCGTCGGATCGTCGTCGATCCGATCGATCACCACGGTCCGAGAGAGGTCATCGCCGATCGAGATCGATCATGGCTTGGATCAATCTCAACCGTCGGATCGTCACCGACCGGGATCGATCATCGCTTGGATTGATCGCAACCGTCGGATCATCGCCGACCGGGATCGATCATGGCTTCGATCGATCACAAGTACCATCGGATCGTCGCCAATCCGATCGATCGCGACAGTATGAGATAGGTCGATGCCGACCGAGATCGATCATGGCTTGGGTCGATCGCAACCGTCGGATCATCGCCGACCGGAATCGATCATGGCTTGGATCGATCGCAACCGTCGGATCATCACCGATCGGGATCGATCATGGCTTGATCGATCGCAAGTACCTTCGGATCGTCGCCGATCCGATCGATCGCGATGGTACAAGATAGGTCGACGCCAACCGGGATCGATCATGGCTTGGGTCGATCGCAACCGTCAGAACATCGCCGACCAGGATCGATCATGGCTTGGATCGATCGCAACCGTCAGATCATCGCCGACCAGGATCGATCATGGCTTCGATCGATCGCAAGTACCATTGGATCGTCGCCGATCCGATCGATCGTGATGGTACGAGATAGGTCGACGCCGACCGGGATCGATCATGGCTTGGGTCGATCGCAACCGTCGGATCATCGCCGACCAGGATCGATCATGGCTTCGATCGATCACAACCGTCGGATCATCGCCGATCCGATCGATCGCCATGGTCCGAGAGAGGTCGTCGCCGACCGAGATCGATCATGGCTTGGATCGATCACAACCGTCGGATCGTCGCCAACCGGGATCGATCATGGCTTAGATCGATCGCAACCGTCGGATCATCGCCGACCGGGATCGATCATGGCTTGGATCGATCGCAACCGTCAGATCATCGCCGATCCGATCGATCGCGATGGTCCGAGATAGGTCATCGATGACTGGGATCGATCATGGCTTGGGTCGATCGCAATCGTCGGATCATCGCCGACCAGGATCGATCATGGCTTGGATCGATCGCAACCGTCGGATCATCACCGACTGGGATCGATCATGGCTTCGATCGATCGCAAGTACCATCGGATCGTCGCCGATCCGATCGATCGCGATGGTACGAGATAGGTCGATGCCGACCGGGATCGATCATGGCTTGGGTCGATCGCAACCGTCGGAACATCGCCGACCGGGATCGATCATGGCTTGGGTCATCGCAACCGTTGGATTATCGCCGAACGGGATCGATCATGGCTTCGATCGATCGCAAGTACCATCGGATCGTCGCCGATCCGATCGATCGCGATGGTACGAGATAGGTCGATGCCGACCGGGATCGATCATGGCTTGGGTCGATCGCAACCGTCGGAACATCGCCGACCGGGATCGATCATGGCTTGGGTCATCGCAACCGTTGGATCATCGCCGAACGGGATCGATCATGGCTTGGATCGATCGCAATCGTCGGATCATCGCCGACCAGGATCGATCATGGCTTCGATCGATCACAAGTACCGTCGGATCGTCACCGATCCGATCGATTGTGACGGTACGAGATAGGTCGACGCCGACCGGGATCGATCATGGCTTGGGTCGATCGCAACCGTCGGATCATCGCCGACCGGGATCGATCATGGCTTGGATCGATTGCAACCGTCGGATCATCGCCGACCAAGATCGATCATGGCTTCGATCGATCGGAAGTACCGTCGGATCGTCACCGACCTGGATCGATCATGGCTTCGATCGATCGCAACCGTCGGATCGTCGCCGATCCGATCGATTGCGACGGTCCGAGAAAGGTCGACGCCGACCGGGATCGATCATGGCTTGGGTCGATCGCAACCGTCGGATCATCGCCGACCGGAATCGATCATGGCTTGGATCGATCGCAACCGTCGGATCGTCGCAATTATTGCGATGCTTTTTAGAAGAAAAAAATAAATAAATATTGCGATGCAATTTATGCATCGTAATTATTTTAGTAAATATAATTTTTATCAATATTAATAAATAAAAGAAATATATTACGAGGCATAAGTTGCATCGCAATATTTTTTAAATAATATATATAATTAAAAAGTTTAAAAAATATTGCGACACAATTTTGCATCATAATTATTATCATAAATTATAAATATTATCATTTATAAATATTAAAAAAGTATTGTGACGCCGTAGCGACTCATCTTAGAAAAAAAAATAAACAAATATTGCGACGCAATGTATGCGTCGCAATTATTTTTAGCAAATATGATTTTTATCAGTATTAATAAATAAAAGAAATCTAATATTGTGATGCAAAATTTACGTCGCAATTTTTTTAAATAATATATCTAATTAAAAATATTAAAAAATTATTGCAATGCAAAATTGCGTCATAATTATTATCATAAATTATAAATTATCATTTATAAATATTAAAAAATTATTGCGATGCCGTAGCGATGCATTTTAGAAAAAAAAAATAAACAAATATTGCGATGCAATATATGCGTCGCAATTATTTTTAGTATATATGATTTTATCAGTATTAATAAATAAAAGGAATATAATATTGTGACGCATAAGTTGCATCGCAATGTTTTTTAAATAAATATATGTAATCAAAAAGTTTAAAAAAATATTGCGATGCAATTTTGCGTCACAATTATTATCATTAATTATAAATATTATCATTTATAAATATTAAAAAAATATTGCGACGCCATAGCGATGCATTTTAGAAAAAAAATAAACAAATATTGCGACGCAATGTAAGCATCGTAATTATTTTTAGTAAATATGATTTTTTTAGTATTAATAAATAAAAAAAATAATATTACGACGCATAAATTGCATCGCAATGTTTTTTAAATAAATATCTAATTAAAAATATTAAAAAATATTGCAACGCAAAATATGTGTCGCAATTATTATCATAATTATAAATATTATCATTAATAAATATTAAAAAATTATTGCGATGCACTGTATGCGTCGCAATTATTGTCATAAATTATTATTTTTATCAATTAAAAATATTAAAAAAATATTGCGACGCCTTAGCGACGCAATTCCTAGAAAATAAAAATAATTTTTCTGCCGGACATTGGCGCCAAGTTAGCGATGCATTAGCGACGTAATTATTTGTATCGCTATTTTTTTCATAAAATTATAATAAAGCCAAATTAACGATGGATTAGCGACGCATTGATGCGTCGCTAATACATAATAAATTAAAAAAAATATTGCGACCAATTAGCGATGCAATTAATTGTGTCGCTAATTACTCATATATACAGTCGGTCGGCCTTCTCTTCTTCTTCCCCGTCTTGACCTAGCCGCCGCCCTCCCCAAAAAAAATTCGGCTCCCAACGTTCGCTGCTCCGGCTCCCCCCCTCTGGTGCTCTAGCTCCCCGGCGTTCTCCTCCAACTCCGGCGTCTTCTCTCGATCGAGGTAAGCCCCCCCACCTCTTACAAAATTTTTTTTTTTCTAATAATTTTCCCCTGGCCACGGCCGTTGCCGTGGCCGGCAGTGGCCTGGCCACGATGGCCAGGCCACTGTAAAAAAAAAATGGTAACGGGAAACCCCCCCCCCCCATTTTGTCTTCTCCGGCCACGGCCGAGGCCGCGGCCGGACAAGGCGGCCACGGCTGCTTCCGTGGCCGTCTTCTCCAGCCACGGCCACTGCCGTGGCCGGCAGTGGCCTGCCACGGTGGCCAGGCCACTGTAAAAAAAAAAAAATGGTAACGAGGGGAAACCCCCCCCCCCATTTTGTCTTCTCCAGCCACGGCCGAGGCCGCGGCCGGACAAGGCGGCCACGGCCGCTTCCGTGGCCGTCTTCTCCGGCCACGGCCGCTGCTGTGGCCGGCAGTGGCCTGGCCACGGTGGCCAGGCCACTGTCAAAAAAAAAAATGGTAACGAGGGGGGGTTCCTCCCCCCCCATTTTGTCTTCTCCGGCCACGGCCGAGGCCGCGGCCGGACAAGGCGGCCACGGCCGTTGCCGTGGCCGGCAGTGGCCTGGCCATGGTGGCCAGGCCACTGTAAAAAAAAATGTAATGGGGGGAGGGGGAACCCCCCCCCCCATTTTGTCTTCTCCGGCCACGGCCGAGGCCGCGGTCGGACAAGGCGGCCATGGCCGCTTCTGTGGCCGTCTTCTCCGGCCACGGCCGCTGCCGTGGCCGGCAGTGGCCTGGTCACGGTGGCCAGGCCACTGTCAAAAAAAAAAATGGTAACGGGGGGACCCCCCGCCCCATGTTGTCTTCTCCGGCGTGGCCAGGCCACTGTAAAAAAAAAAAAATGGTAACGGACGGGAACCCCCCCCCCCCCATTTTGTCTTCTCCGGCCACGGCCGAGGCCGCGGCCGGACAAGGCGGCCATGGCTGCTTCCATGGCCATCTTCTCTGGCCACGGCCGCCACTGCCGGCCACGGTGGCCAGGACACTGTCAAAAAAAAAAGGTAACGGGGGGTGGGGAAACCCCCCCCCCCCATTTTGTCTTCTCCGGCCACGGCCGCTGCCGTGGCCGCCACCACTGTCAAAAAAAAAAAAGTTAGGGGGGGGCCACGGTGACTAGACAAAAAAAATAAAAATACTAAAGTAACAGCTAGGGGCTTTTCCCCACCCCCGTCCCTTCAATTAAAAAAAAAAATAACACTCATTAAAAAAAATTAACAAAAAAATTAGATTCTATCATATTTTATTATTTTAAAAATATTTTCAAATAATTTGATGATAAATATAAAAAATTTCATAAGATTAGTTATAAATTAATTAATTTATGTCATTAGTCGGAGCTCTTTGGATAGACTGATTGTTATGTCTTGATTATGCAATAATATTTGTAATGCTAGATAGAAAGTCTTGTTGTATTATTTTTTAATTTGCATAATGTTTATGCAATAATTAATTAGGCAGAATGTTTATGCAATAATATTTGTGTATTTGTAGTTATTACAATTGTTATGTCTTGATTATTTACATTCTGCTGCAAACTGAATGATGCATTAAATTATGTAATGCTAGATAGAAGTCTTGTTGTAATATTATTTAATTTCCAGCAACAAATTAGTAGTTTTAATGATTTATTTTTAGTCTTCACAAACATTTGTATTCGACAATAATCTTAAGAAGTCAGTCACTACATATATAGAACACTATTCCTATATATGTATAATTGACAGGAAGTTAAGAATAACAAGCATAAGTTCGATTGTCTTCGGACTTCCATACTATTAATCACAGCACTATAACCTTTAGACCCGTTTGAGAATTTGTAAGCCTTAGTCTTGCAAATTCTCAAATTGTCCTGGTGGATAGTTTGAGAATATTTCTTGCGATATGTTAGTCTGCTATTAATCATCGTTGGGTGAGATTTCGGTTTGTATTTACTCATACGTTCTCTTAGTGTGGCTTATATACCACACATTTAGGAGAACATATGGGAAATGCTACCAAAATTTTAATGTAACCGATCAATGATAATTAATAGCAAAATAACATCACAAAAAAATATTCTTGAATGGGATAGGGCCTTACCTTATAGACATGGAGTGAAGGTAGAATTAATTTAAGACACTTGAATGCTTGTGAAGTCTCATAATTAAACGGACCACCTTGCGGCCCAACCCGAACTCAAACCCTACCATTAGCCATGAACCTGTGCCTCGGTCCTTGCTAGCACACCAAGGATCGTAGCCGTGGCTCGCCCTTGCATGGTAGGGACCTTAGTTGCCTAAAAGAAAATGGTTTAGTTATAAATGATTTAAATGGTTGTTATTAACCTTAGTTGTGACCAAGAAATAATTTAGTTATATATTTAGTAATAATATAGTTTTTATTTTGTGGTTTCCTTTAATGGTTTACCAGACTTTGTATAAGTCGGTCAAAATGAGCGGGCTCGCTCGTGGATGTATGCAAGGATAAAAGATGGCTTGCTTAATCCAGATTTCTGAATGGATTGGAAGAATTTATCGCATTTGCATGTAGCCAACCTGACTGGATGGATGGCCCTAGGATTAGGTGCCCATGCAACTTCCACAGGTGTCAGAATAAAGCCTACAGAGATGTGAAAACTGTTAAGGTGCATTTGTGTAAGAAGGGGTTGTTCCTGATTACTATGTTTGGTACTGTCATGGTGAACCAGAGGATATTCCAGCAGCTGTTATAGGCCAACAAGAGTCAATTCCCGTAGATGAACCATTTGTGAATTTAAACACATATGAACAAATGGTGATGAATGCATCGGGTAATGAATTCAATCAGAATACATTTATGGAAGAACCAAATCCAGATGCACAGCAATTTTATGATATGTTGCATGCTGCAAATCAAGAATTGTATCCTGGTTGTGAGGGTCATTCCCAGTTGTCTACAGCTGCTCGAATGTTGAATATTAAGGCAGAACATCGATTATCAGAAAAGGTGTTCAATTCTGTAGCTGGGTTAATCAAAGAAATTTTGCCAAATGACAATGTTGCAGCAGACAGTTTTTACGCAACAAAGAAGTTGTTGCGTGGGCTTGGGCTCCCAGTAAATAAGATCGATTGTTGCTTGAACAATTGTATGATATTTTGGGGTGAGACTCAGAGCTGAAATGGTGTAAGATTTGTGGGCAATCGAGGTACAAAAATAGCGAAGGAGGAGCTAGTACAAGTAGGAGGAAAAGTGTGCCTTACAAGAGGATGCATTACTTTCCTCTTACCCCATGCCTGCACAGATTATACAGATCTGAGGCAACAGTGATATGAGATGGCATGCCGAACATGAATAAGAGGATGAAATGCGGCATCCATCAGATTCAAAGGCTTGGAAGCATTTCAATGAAAATCATCCTAATTTCGCTGAAGATATAAGGAATGTAAGATTAGGTCTTTGTACCGATGGCTTCCAACCATTTGGTCAAGCGGGGCAACAGTATTCATGTTGGCCTGTGATACTGACTGTATATAACCTTCCTCCGTGGAAGTGCATGAAAGATACTGCAATGTTTTAACGTTTTGGTTCCAGGACCATCAAATCCAAAGGAAAAGATTGATGTCTTTCTGCAACCGTTGGTGGCCGAATTGAAAATGTTGTGGGAAACAGGAGTCGTAGCCTATGACATCTCTATGAAACAGAATTCATCATGAGAGCTGCTTTGATATGGACAAAAGTGATTTCCCGACATATGCAATGTTGTCTGGTTGGAGCACTACTGGACGTCTGGCATGCCCTCATTGCATGTATGATTCGGATGCATTTACATGCAGAAGAGTGGTAAGCAGTCATGGTTTGATAACCATAGAAAGTTT